>UZAN01042668.1:32066-42905 GCA_900618425.1 Echinostoma caproni | reverse complement strand
ATTGATCATGTTACTGTGTGTATATTCATTTCCAACCTTCGGTTACCGAGTCAACTATGCAGTTTTGTAGGGAACCTTTACCTAACAGTAACGGAGTTCCTATGCGCTGGAGTTCAGGCCGAACCCCGTGTTTAACTTTAAACATCTTTCCACACTTAGACATCTTTTTCTGGAGGGGATTCTGATATATGTACGTTATTGCTGTCTGACGCCTATCGATTAGTTGTATTCATATTTTCCATGATAACAATCACTTTTCATCACTATGTATTTTGCAGTTGGCTTCATGGAGAGTTCGACAAACTAAACGCGGAAGCTATTGAAGCGGAGGTGGAAGAGTACTGGCGAGAGATGCTAAAACTGCACAAACTGTTCACGGCCCGGGTGAAAAAGATGCGAATGGAGCTGGACGAGAAAAGACGTAATCAGAAAAAACGACGACGTGTAGAAGACACCAAGGCTGTCGCAGGTGCTGCGGCGGAAGGAGTAGAAACAGAAGCAGCGGCAGCAGATGCTGCAGCGATTGCTGCCGCAGCAGGAGCCGAACAGGAATTGGAGGAGGATGTGAAACCACCGGCGGCTTTGGATATAATCAAGAATATACAAAATCAGATGAAACATTTTAAGGTATGTCGCAAGATAAATTATTCTTGAGCTTATTTGTAATCTATATCAACTTGTTATATTTGAATTTTTAACTTTACAGTGAAAAGATATAAATCGCGTCGTTCACTTTAAAAATTTATCAAATCGCTTCGTTGAAAAAAGAAAAAAAGATGAAAAAAGTAAGCTACTACTTCGCTGGTTTTACAAATAAAGATGAAATAGCCGAAAAGACAAAATCCGGGTGTCGGAGATATATTGGGCCTGTGATAAGACAAATTTTCGCTATCCCAAAACAGAAGAGAAGATCAGGGATTTTTCGGAGCAAGATAGAATGTGTGTTGGGAAGCAGATTAGAAGTTATGGTGGAAATTTCTCGTTCGTGGCCCAGGCAGGGATAAAAAGTGAGCTTATAATCCACACTGGTGTGCACGTTGAGGCCTTCGATAGTATTAACGTTGGTGCTGAAGTCATTCACTTCGACGTGCTAGAAAGCCTCAGTTGAACACTTGAAAAGTTGCCTGTCTGGAGAGCGCCAATGATCGTTGCAGATTCGGTCAAACATTTAAGGACAAATGCAACAAAATCGTATGTCCATGAGGAAGTAATAAAGAACATTGTTAGGGAATATGAGGTAGGTTGGGCAAAAAGCAAGGACCCCAGTCCACTAAAAATATTCGCGTATAAGTTTATCTGACTCCCTAGAATTGTTCTCACGAGTCCCCAAGTAGAACAAAATGTAATTGGATGAAGTGATTTTGTAAACGGTACTCAGTTGACCCTCGTTCACATTCAATGCTCAAGCACCGTCTCACTGATAGTTCTATTGAACCTCTATGATAAGCGGAAACCTCCAGCAAATGTTATTGGGACGGCTGTGTAGGAATTGATTTTATAACCTCATCCTCTTAACAATGAGAAGTTACCCTTCCCGATTCAGAAATAACACTAAGTCAAATTCAGTCTGAATGCGCGAAAATTGGTGAAGATTCCTTACATAACTCAATACCATGGAAAGAAGCATTTCGATTAGGCGATATAGCGATGTCGAAGAACAATGGGACTACAGGTTTGTCAATATGTTTAAGTACAGCTGACTCTCGTGTATTCGCGGTTGCTTCAATTGTTTACTCAGCATTTTGGGCACTTCCAATCAATCGTTGATTAGCATCAACTAACTCAGCCCATCGAACTAAACTACGCCTCACACCGTGACAAAACTTCTGCCCCTTTTGTAATATCGATACACTCATATCTTTTGCATACTAATGTCCCTTTAAACTCCGGACTCTTCCTTCCAACAACCATTCGCAGCTGAAAGTTTACTTTATCGCTCCACTCGACAGTGCGTTGTCGATTTGCGTCCTTCGATAGTAGTCGCTTATTCGAGGAAGAATCTTTGCCGATAACGGTGTATCCGCACTCGTTTTCGTGTACATTCTAAAAGTTGGTCAAGGCATATTCCCATTTTCAAAAATGTGTCACCATGGTGCGAATTCTTCGCATGCATTAAAATATCCACTGTTGTATCGCTCCGCTGGTCACAGCTGACTGACTGAGAGTTTGCTACAAGTACTGGCTTCTCGTATCTGCTCATTCACTTTGGAACCGTAAATGTTAATTTTGATATTCAAACGCTGTTGTACAGCTCGGTTATCCATTCATCTACAACCTGGCAAGTAACTTTCTGCTCTGTCGCATTCATTCCAAAAGGGAAGGATGCAGAAACCGAACGTTTCTGTCTTCCCATATGTGAACGAACGCCAGCTGATGTGCTTGAGTCTACAGTTCACGATTGTTACTGTATCTCTCACGAAAAAAAACAGGTCGTCTAATTGCATTTTGTTCTAATTTAAGCACTGTGTGCCCAGTTTTTGGCATTCTGGTAGAATCGTCTGCGAGGACTGTTCTGGTGGTGGTGGTGGTGCCGCTACTGGTGGTGAGGTGATAGTTCTGTTATATCAAAAGTGTATCTTTTGGTTTGGAGAATTATGTCTCAAGCAAAAACGGAACCAGAGGAAGCAAAAATTACCATAGATAATGACAAACAAAATCAATAATTCGCTTGATATTCTAACACTTGTTCAGGGCGAGGATTGTGAGAAAGCAGAAAGCAGCTTGCTCTTAATCGAATAAGCAGTGGCCACCGGAAATCCAACCAGAGGGCTTGAATTCATTAAACACATGAGTCATTTGAGCTGCGGAACTTATTCGGACAGTGGCTGGAGCGACTTGTTGATGATTGTTAAGACAGTTGAGTTGTGATGATTTAATCTAAGGGATTTACTTTCTACGACACTTCTATCACGCATTTACGGGAAATTTATTCTTAATGCAGTTCAGAAGTGACTAATCTTAACAATACCTTAAAAGTCTGTTAGTTAAATTAGTAGTGCCCCTTCCCGATTAAACTACATTAAACTATCCATGACATGTAGTTTATAGTTCATCTTACGTAACGATCCCGCTCACTTACAAGTTTCATCAGTGTTTTAATCAGCCCATCCGACCACCGTTATTTCATTTAACCTTTGACCTCTCGTCCTCTCCACGACTGACTACCGCTAACCTAATCAAATGCGCTCCCTCTGTTCACTTATCTTTATCATCGTTATAAACTGAGCTGCAATCGGCCAATCAGATATCCGTACTAAAATAGATAACATTGCATATCCGATAATATGATCATCACAAGATCCCGGATGCCAATGATTTAAAGTTTACCAATTCACCAAAGGGAGATCCCGTGAATCCATGATTCACATGAATTCAGTTAGCCAACAACAAATTGTACTCAGTATTTGTATTCAAAACATTTGCGGAATTGGAGCATACCGGTCAATTTCATTTACACATGATTTCAGCCACAGGAAATTATGTATACGTGGGCCTACATGAAACGTTTTTCTAAACTTGTATCCCGTTTCAGGAAATTGTACCAGTCATTGCAATTCTGTGCAATCCGGGTATCCGCAAACGTCACTGGGACCAGATGTCACAAATTGCGGGCATAGATCTGACACCAGATAGTGGCACATCGTTGGCTAAAATGTTGCAGTTAAATCTGGACCAGTATATGGATGAATTTGCAGGCATCTCAACCGGAGCGAGTAAAGAATTCACACTAGAAACGAATATGAAAAAAATGCGAGATGACTGGGCCGAAGTGGTATTCAGTTTGACCTCGTATCGTGAATCGGGGATTTCGATTCTTGCCTCCGTGGATGACATACAACAAATGCTTGATGACCAAATCGTCAAAACTCAAACAATGCGCGGATCACCTTTCATTAGACCTTTTGAAACAGAGATCAAGGTAAGGAGTATAGCGATGGTATTTCAATTATGGGCACACTTCACGGTTTGATAATCGTTTGATACATACGAGGTTTTATGTTACAAGTAGTGCCGGAGGAGCAACCCTTGTAACTCCACCATATCTCTGCCACTGACTGTTTGAAGGTTCCTCTATATATATATGTATATGGTCGCCTCAGAGGAGGACACACTAAGAACTAGTGGATCCAATCTAAATGCGCTTCCGTAAACCGATTTCTGATTATTGGGAACTCTTTATGGATCAACGAACATCCTTTTGACCAATATGGCCTGTTCAAACCAGTACCTGTCTTGATGGACAAAATGTAACTTTCTCGTGCGTTTCCACTTTGCCAAACGATGAGGTTTTGACGGTCCTGCAACCAAGGTTCATTCCCTGGGAGAGGTATAGTTGCTCAATTTCACAGTAAGGTTACGTTTTCCATTCTGTCCTCGATTCGAGTGGGACTCGGAATATATCCAAATCAATCCTAGGGGAGTGGGGTGCGAAATGCATTCCAAATGTAGAGTGATTCAGTCTGCATCGTTGTTTGTAATGCANAGAAGAGCGTTTAGTTCAACAGAAGTTTTGTCCTTCTTGGGCGGCTATGTTGCAAGCACTAGGAGGGAAAAAATGAACATAATTATATGAAACCGGGTTTATTTTGAGCAAACAGTTGTCCGCCGGAGACTAATTGAAATATTCGGTTTAGATAACAGAAGTGAACGTCGGAGTCCACGGGGGTTAGTTACCACTAAAACAACTCACGGAAGCTCCACTGGGATTTCAAATGGTGTTTGCTAAATCGGCTGTCTACCGGTACCGTTTATGTCAACCCTCATTAACTTATTTCGTGTTTATGCATCCGCAAATATCGTTGGAAGTGTTTTGAACATTGTTCATAGAGAGTTAACTGAGCATTTGAAGCTAACATGTTGAGTAACTGGGACATACATTGGTGTTGATGATTACAAGCAAATTGGCATTAACTGCGTCGTTTCTCCATTATTTTTAACTGTACTTTCTCGTGAGGAATTTACTCTTGGTAAACGATTGCTTGATCGGATTCCAAAAATGTAGCACTACGTGGATAAAAAAAATGGCACAAGAGTTAGTGGAAAAAATAAAACATGGTCAGTTGGTTGAAAAGAAGATTTGAAGCAAAAAATACTTCCAGATAACTAGATTTCCTATTCTGTTGTGTACACAGTCAATGCTGAGGATTTAATGCTCTCCTGTATTCCTTTTTTTTCGTCCATCGTGTGCAGCATTGGGAAGAACGGCTTTTGTACATTCAAGAAACTATTGACGAATGGCTCAAAATGCAAGCCCAGTGGCTGTATTTGGAGCCAATTTTCAGTTCGGAAGATATTATGCAACAAATGCCGGAGGAAGGAAGACTGTTTCAGGTAGTTGATCGAAATTGGAAAGATATTATGCGTAACACGGTACGAGATTCCAGCGTTCTGAAGGTAAGTACCAAGTAACCGAAGAACTTTCATTATCATTATAATTACCACATTTGTCGTTATTTGACGAGACAAAAGCCTGATCCAAGTCGACAGCAGCGGCTTCAACAGCGCCTTCGCTATGTAGTGAAAGATAACACGGCCAACTTTTCTGGTGGCTACTCGGTGAAAAAATGTCGCATCTGAATTCAAGTTTAAAAAATGGTCATTGGAAAATCCTTGTTTATTCTTGCGATAAGAAAATGAATTGGTATTAGTGACCTTTACATGAAATGACGGTCAATGAGGTGATAAACTATATGCAGAGACAATCAGATGTATCCTCCTTATCATTCAGCAATGCTTCAAACGGTATTATAACCTCTAACTTTATTTGTGTTCTTACTTTGAGTATGTACAAACAATTCCACTGAATTTTTCAAAAAACCAGACGTGAGAAATCGATATTACTTATGAGTGGAAATCATACAAACACAGTTACTGATTCCAGGCATTCGGGGACAATTTTCTTTCAGAGCAAAACGTACGAATTTCCGTTGTTACAGAACCATCCGTTCGCTCATCATACTTTTTTCAATCATTTCCTGGACTAGGTATTCGTTCAATCTGATCCAGTGCTTTTGTGGTGACACGAATAATTTTTGTGCTCTCCAATCCATTCATATTTAGTAATTCGCACATCTATAAAATCGTGATCGTTTATCTGGAATTGTACAAAACTTGAGTTATTCAAAATGGAGAATGAACACTTGGAGAATGATTACTATTATTGCTGTTATCATTATTTCTACTTCAGAGGAATGAGTTCAATTCTTTGGGTGCAGTTAAACCTTTTCAGGTGACCTGCATCTATGATTATCTCTGTTCATTAGAACATCCAATTGTCTATCGTAACGAATGATCGAACATTAAATTCCATCAAAACTTGTACATACACATTAGAGACGATAATTCACCTTCGGGTTGTATATTAAATGACAGTATAGATGATCCTATGCTCCACCGCTTTCCCACATAATGTTTGGAATAACAATTCTAGTTTTACAGTGGTAAACGTGACATACGCATGTGACATTATCACACTGGTACTCACGCGATACAATTAATGTTACAGCGTACATCGCCTCGAATTCAGATGCTTTAATATATTTGTGTTACTTGGAACAAATTGCTGTCCCATGAAACCGAATTCCATGCAGACCACATTTCCCTAATTAAAGTCACAAGGAACAGCCTGATCAGTAATTTCTCTTGGAAACATGGAGTGATAAGCTGAAACGGTCAAGAATTTTGCCAATACTGTCAGTATATAGCGGTGCCTGAGAGCTAATCTAAAAGTTTCCTTGCACCACCATCAGCACCACGCAAGCAATGGGTTTTCCAACAATCACTGAAAAATAACACGAATGAGCGAACGCCTGTGTTCCCGCATTCATTAAATGGACAAACACAACATGAAGTGGTGAGAAATTTGAATAGAGAAGCCAAAATAGGTTTGCACAATGCATCCTGTATCATTTCGCTGCATACTTGCATACTTCAGAATCCTCTACAACACAAACAACACCAAAGTTCTGAAATACGCCGAGGCACTGGCCGTTCAAAGTTACCATCCCCGATTGTGTAAACAGCGTGAATTTCTTACTTCTCTGGTGCTACCTTGGTAACAAATATGTTTGATGAGTAATTTTGACCGCAATCTTTCTCCACCTAAGGTTCTCTTATTTACTGAACATATATCAGTGATCACATGAACCTCAGTGTACAGATGCAGCGAAATGATCCAGGATACATTATGCAAACCTGCGTTGTAGGCTTCTCTATTCAAACATGGACTGAGTCAGAAATCCTCAAAGGATCTGCTAAAAGGCTACGTTTTGTCACATCGATTTGATAAAATACCTAAAAGGAGATTTTCGGTTAACCATGTTTGGGCTTTTGCATCATAGTTTTGATTGCTCCCCTTCGGCGACGTATTAGAGGAAGGTAATGATAAAATTATAGGGCTTATATGTAAGACCGAAGAAAATGAATGTATGGAGGAAGGCGATGGACGCAGTAGTGACACTTCACACTGTCCACTGTCTTCAACATGACGAAATTCGCCGATCAAAGTTCGCACACCACACGAAGTTAGTTTGGTCTCCTCTGATCTGCTTTTAACTAGGTTTCTGGCTCGATACATGTCACACTTCGAGTACATGTGTACCACAGGCCTTAGTGGATTCAATTCGTGAAGGTTGTTACACGCAATCTGGTTTGCGACCGCGACTGATCTATATTCGTCTACGTTACGCTCGTCCGGTTATTCAACCAGACAGCGCAGTCAGCATTGCTCGTACACCGATAACTTCCATTGGTTGTTTGCAGTTGACGGCTTAGGCTGTAAACCTATTTGATAGTTGCAGCGTACATCCTATCCGCCACGGATAGATGGTTATCCAAAGTGAACAACGACCAAACGATGCCGTTACATGACTGAGAACAATTCTATGAAAATGTTTCTGACGAACTTTATACAACATACCCAATTACCAAAACTCGCCAGTTTGTTGCACTGCTCTTTTTCTGACGAACAGATTTTGGCTTGGATCCGTCCGAGGATATCTGAAAGCAAACTGATAATGAAAGTAAAGAATTCGTTGTATGTGAATCAAATTCTATTGAAAATATTCTTTACATTCCGACTGTAACAATTTCGCTGAAATTCTATACAGTATTTATACTTTGCCTATATACATATAATTAAAATCGACTTGTAGACAAGCATGGTGCGAACGCCACAGCAATAATAACAAGAACAAAAATGAGGGGCAAGTGGATTGGGATACAGAATAAAGTGGAAAGATTGAGAGAAATGGTAGATAAATGGGTGACAAATGTTTTTGTGTGTTTCACCGTACACTTTTTGATACTTTTTTGTGTTTTTCGTCGTTTACCTAGCGGTGAAGAAGTGAAGCACGTCGATAGAAGATGGATGAAATAGATTCTCCTAAAATAACACAGGGGGCAGAGAAAATGCAACCGTGTGAAATGGAACATACCAAATGACGTGCAGTCTGAAATGAAAACGTAATTCACGGCGCATTGTAAACCATACTTTTCTCGATCATATCGTCTGATCTTCTATCTATTGACAATAACAGCAATGAGAATTCTCATTCTACGTGGATCTGAATCCTCTCCTATGACTATCCTCCCCCACACACTGTTCTGCTGTGCCTTCTCTATCTCAATAGGCAACTTCATTTCCGGGGATACGTGAACGTTTAAAAGATAGCAATGCATTGCTGGACAAAATTAACCGGGGGTTGAATGCGTATTTGGAGAAGAAACGATTGTTCTTCGCTCGGTTCTTCTTTCTGTCAAATGATGAAATGCTGGAAATTTTATCCGAGACAAAAGATCCCTTGCGAGTACAACCTCATCTGAAGAAGTGCTTTGAGGGTATCGCCAAGTTGGAATTTGACAATCGTCTGGATATCAAAGCAATGTTCTCGAGTGAAGGAGAACGAGTTGCCCTTAGTCAGGTATGTTAGCTATGTCGAAATTGATGTACGAAGTACAATAAAAATCTATTGACATTTTTGTGCTTATGCAAAGAAAACAACCTTTTGTCTTCCATCGGAACTCTAAACATATTCATCAAGTATATGCAATTATTTAATCATTTGTTTCCGGCAAAGTTAGACAATTACCCTTCAGTCGTTACCTGTGCTGAGCGTTACCCTTAACAACCAAAAAGAGCTAACGGAAACGTCTTGATAATCATTCATTGCGCAGAGAGAGAAAGAAAGCCTAAAGACAGGCGGCAGGAATAGTCCAGGTTAGATGAGGGCAGCACGCGGTGTCGGTAGTCCCAAAAAATAATAGATAAATTAACGAGATAAAATCTGACACGGAATCAATGAGGCCATGAAAGAGACATTTAGTAACGTTTTGGTCTCCTTGCAGCGAAAACTCTCCAAACCCTGACAACAAACTGAATTTTTCCCCAGAATTTTACTGGTGAATGTAATCCCATAGTCATTGCTTTTTCAGTCCAACTATTCCAAGTCTAAATTTCACCTTCAGTTTGCAAAATCATAAACATTCCAATTCTGTTTCTGGTTTGGCAATGAAATGAAGATTGTCATTAGACAAAAAAAGGAGAAAAAAACGAGTTTTTATTAATACGTAACCATACCGTTGGCTTTTTATTGCGCACAACATCTTAGCAAAATAAATGGATGTTTTCCAACTCTATGGTTTACGTTTTAACGTGTTCTTCTCGAGTAATGATACCATCAGTTTATCTCGTTGTCTGTCTGCCTTACATACGCCTCGATACCGTGAACCTGCTGGTGAACATGTGCATGTTTTGCTTTAGGCATTTTACTACATTCGTGTTTTCCGACCGCATGCCTGTCGACGATTTTTTAGACTGCATTTAACAAACATTTAACATGATGCACGTGATCCAAGATGAACTGGAACGATACCAGAAATTAAATGAGCGGCATTTGCGTTCACATAGGTCACCGGTAAAATGTCTGCTTTTATAGAAAGTACTCATTCACGATATTAAAGAGTTTATGGCTGTATGCGAGTAATTTTAGCATATCTCCTGTTCCTCGAATAGAGCATTCAGGGCTTGATACTTAAAAGATTTTTAATACCATGTGTTGGCCTGTCAGAGGACGGAAATATAAGAAAATCCTGTTTAGTAAAGCAGTATTCCGTGTAGCACGCTTAATTGTTCCTGGAGGATACCTGGGAAATGAGTTGTGTTCCATGTAGCGATACTCGTGCATTGTGTGGTAATCGGTTCGATTTGTGGTGTGACATTTCCAGAAAACGGCAACCAGAACTCCATTTGAGCTTATTTGAATGAATTTTCCTCACATTTTATTCTCGAGTCCTTTCCCAAGTTGTTTAGCGAGTGACAGTTTGTTGTGTCTTAACTTTCCTTTTTCCCACTAATTATGGCTGTTTGAGAATCCTGGTTGGAACTGCGTCCGTCCGACAAAGATTTGAAATAACTTTGGTGAATGATGTCCAGTGCCAAGTCAAACGCGACCTAATGATCGTAAATTCTTCCCGCGTTTTGACGCCTGTGATGAGCATTCGTCTTAATGTAGCGTGTTACTTCCCTTCCCTGCATCCAGTTGGTTGCTGTCTGCTGTCTACTTTTTTCGTTCAATCCCATAAAGCCATAATTTTAATTTGAATATTCTGGCACGGATAACATGACAGGACTTCAGTCATCCAATCTACTTTTAGAACATCTGAGTTAACAGTGAATGACGTGCTTTTCGGAATGCAGCATGAACATATGGTGTTATAACAGGGCAAACTACATTCGTCCTCTCACCATGTGGCACGGTGATATTTCTTTGTAAAATATTTTTCGTATATATACATATATATATATATATATTTAACACCGGCTTGAGAACAAGCATGGTG
>UZAN01042668.1:14970-29333 GCA_900618425.1 Echinostoma caproni | reverse complement strand
AGATATAGCTACTCAGATAGCAAAACTTGTCCACTTCCTCTACTACTTCCGCAGTTGGGGTGAGACTATGTGCTGCGCAAATCTTCGAGCAACATTTTACACTTTGAAGGTGTAAAACGCAGACCAAATATGGGTACACTAGCTTTCAAATCATCCAGAAAAAGCTTACTACTTACCTGGATCCTCACTTAGTATCACAATGTCGTTTGTGTACTCTAGATCAGACAGTCTGCCTCCTGGGAGTATATCGACACCGCTCTCCTCGCATGTGGATAGGGCTGTTTCAAGAATTAAATCTATGACAGAATTAAAAGGAAACGGGGAGAGAGGGCAACCCTGACGAACACCACTTCCTGTGATGAACTCAGGTTAAAAAGTTCCGTAAGCTCGGACTAGACTTCGGCTATTAGTATAAAGTGATCGTAATATTGAAATTAACTTCTCGGACACACCTTTCAGAGCGAGGCAGCGCCAGAGTTTTGAGCGGTCGGCTGAGTCAAAACCGATTTCAGATCGAGAAAGACAGAGATTGATGGTCTATGAAACGAATGTCGATGCTCGAGAACTTGGTGAAGAGTGATGTGGTTTTGCGAGAGAAGGATCGAGATTTACTGCTGAAGGAGAAGTTAAATTTTACTAATTATCTATTTAGGCTTTAGAAGAACTTGACATGGAAAGACACATATACCTTGAGCAGAAAAAAGACAACCGCTTCTTCGGCGTCAGAAAGCAGTGGCCATCTGTCAACATGGAAGTAGAATAATTTACATCGAATGTGACTGGGAAGCAGAGTTGTCCGTTTCCATTTGAACCCTTACGCATGCACTGTGGTGTGACGGTTTTAGTAACGATCACTCGGCTACCCATTAGGTCTATCACTTAAGAAGGAAAAAGTAGGAGATATGAAGTGAACTAAACTAAATCTGCGTGGAAAGCGGGTTTGTTCATGGTCGCTCCTGGTGAAAACACTAAACCATCGCACCTGGTGTTTATAACCAGTAGTTAGTTGGATCACCTGCTGCTCACCAGGAAGCTTAATGCGACCTATACCAGTGAACGGTTTTGTAACGCCACAGATATTTACATGGGTGATGCTAGATGAGGTGCGCGTAGAAAACGTAGGAGAGTAAGTAACACTCTGATGGTCCAAATACAGATGAATTTGAAGGGTAGGAGAACAGTATATGGACAGAGAGACTAGATTCTTTATCAGAGCAACCACAGATGCATACGAGAAAGCCAACGAAAATAGAAACAGATCATAATGACAGAAAACAAGAGCGAGAACTCGCACTGGTGAACGATATTAAGTCCCAATAAGTGTTAAGATGAATGAGCGGACACTGTCAGGATTTCCACGGCGTTTCTCGTGGTTATTGAGCCATCGCTCGTGTACCCACATGTACACTTGTCTGCCTTCAGACTGTGATTAGGATTCTGAGAGGTCGACCAAAGCATCAGCTGTGGCAATCAAAAGCCGGACATATTTTATCCTCATCTTGACTGAAATTCTCTATGAAGGTAATCTCTGAAGAGTTCGCGTATTTCTCTCCATTTATGGAGATCAGTAAAAACACATTTTATAGATGAATTATTTTGAGGCATATTTTTGTGTTAGTGGACGGTACGAAATGGTACAATGCACGAATAAGTGCATGTGATACGGTCTCCGTATGCGTGAAACGTTGTATTGGAAAATTCATGCTAGAAATGTCTCTCGGTTTAAATGAATCGTATGTTTTTTTTCATCGTGTGAAAAATCCAAACATTTGGAGTTGAATCTCATGCACATTTTTATTGAACATGAAAAGTTGTATTCAGTTTCGCTGTTGGTAAATTCATAATCATGATCTATGCCTCCATTTTGTTATGCACAAGTACTGTTTAGCACAACTTAGTTGGTTCTGGGATTACTAAAGTGCAACCATTGAATACAAAACTATTGTTTCCTATCTGAAACCCGAAGGCGTATGAGCACGAGAATCGCGAAGATTGGGTATGCTCGTGGCCTGGTCAGGTGGTACTCTGTGTCTCCCAAGTATTTTGGACACTGGAAGTGCACGAGTTTCTCGAATACGGAGTCGAAGGATTGCAAAACTATCATCAAAAATTGGATCAACAAATGAGTGAGATAGTTCGTCTGGTCCGAGGTAAACTGAACGCGCAGCAACGCATCACTCTGGGCGCACTGGTCGTGATCGATGTGCACGCACGTGATGTAGTGGCGGACATGATCAAATTGGAAGTGACATCGGAGAACGACTTCAACTGGTTATCTCAGCTACGCTACTACTGGGAAGATGGGAATGTGAAGGCAAGTCACTTGGTCGATTCGTTTTTGAGACAAACATCCGCGATTGTACGAAAATTTCGCTCCAAAAGGTGTTCAAATCCAAGCAATCGCAGTTGCGCATTGTAAAGAATACCGTGTAAAGAGAAAGAGCTAAGCTGTACTTGAGGAACAGTGTGAGAGCCGGTTTCGACCGCTTAACAGTTTTCGAAAAGCTCTCCTATACAATACCCAGTCGGTTAGCCTTGACGCGTTCGGTAGCGTTTGGTTGATTGATTGTACATAATCCCGGCTTGCGTACTTTTGATCGAGTTGGGCGACTGCAAATTTGTCTACTGTCCTTCAATCAGTTAACTTACTTCCTTTTTCTTGTTGCACGATTGTCGCTTCATACGACACTCATTCATATCATCCAGTGCCTCTCAGACCGGAACACTGTATTTCTCTAGTCAGGCCCCATTCTGCTGAAAGGCGAAAAGATGAATAATTTGTGATAGGAAAACCTCTATTTTGGAGTGCAGCATATCAACTGATAGTTTGGCATCAAAAACTGCAATCCGATATAGTAATCGACGTGAAGATTAACGTGGTCTCGGTACAGAAAGATCTGGTTTGGGCTTCTGCTGACCCATTTCTCAGTCTTATTCGAAATATATTTTTCGGTCATAAGATGCAATGTCTGTGCACTATCTTGATCGCGGCGTTGGTTGAGAAGATTCTGTTCTTGCCAGATGAACACTGTTTCTTTTCAACGGTGTCCATATCAATGACGAGTGAGTGGGTTGGGTCAATCACCTGTAACCATTATTGTTGTAATAGTGGTAGTGACCGTTAGATCAGAAACACAACCCGGCCAGTAAAATCCTGGCGATCAATAAGATCAAAACCTTTACTGTCCTTCAGCCTGGCTTAACCATCAATTTGAAGAAAATCGCCAACTGACAGGACACGGATATTGTATCATATTTTGTGCATTATCGAAAATGTCATCATTACTTAACAAATTATGAAATATCCCCGGACTAATTATCCTAGTCAAAGTTCCATCCGATTTAGGGTGCTCGAGATTAATAGATCATAAACTTCATGGAATGGATATCTCACAGTATAATGTTCACATGGAGAATTGTTCTTGATTAGTTCTTCTGTCGAGATTCACTTGGCTAGAATTTACTGTGTCCAATAACTACAGTGAAAGAAGTTTGAATGAATTCGGAACTGAAAGCAGACAGTGATTCGTCCCGCCGAATTTAATTTAACTGTTGCTTATCATTTGCTCTCGCTCTGTCCCAGCTTTTCGTGAGACTTTTGAGTCTGACGAAACAAAAATTTTGAACGGTTTAAAAGGAAATGTGTTTTCTTTTTGTTTCGATTGATGCATTGTAACCGTCTCGTTTTCGTTTCGTGATTTTTCACTTCCGACAACCTGCGCTCATGAGACCTGATTTTCCGGATTCCCTGGCTTTTCGTTATTAATAAGCGTGAGAGTTTGTTCTTTTGGGGCTAAATGCACCAGAAATAAATGTACATGACAATGAAATTCTACTACATAGGCAGAATTGTCCCTATTTAGTGGCATATTTACATGTGGGCGTATTTTTATCCTTTCTTCTGTGAACCAAGATGATTTCGTTGGGTTGCGGATACGTTTTTCCATGTAAGTTCGTTTATATCTGTACAATTCACCTCACAAAATGCAAGTATTCTGGAATGCCTCAGGTGACTACCTCTATGCAGATTGAATCCGCAGTGTTTTCTCTTGATTGACTTGATAATGAACAATGACCAGAATGGAAGAACTAGGAAGTATCGATAATTTTCGTATGTGATGAACTGAAATTCATGTTCTGGACGGTACAACTCCATATAATCGGGAAAAGAAAGCTTGCATAAGCAAAACTTGAGCGATTGCCGCCACACTAACAAGAATATGATGACTATGCCATTATATTTCACTCGCATCTGAATCCAAGCTCAAAGAAATAAACCACCATACAGTTATATTTATTAGGAGGAAAAAGGTCCATTATTTGCTGGTGGACGATATACTGCCAGGTCTCCGAGACCGAAGCAAGTGACGTTTTTGTATCTTTTGAAAGGAACTGAAGGACACCCATAATCGATGTAGTTACTCAAGGCGTGTTACTCTTGGAAATGAATGAATTGTACTTTATACAGTACACTAAAGTGAACCGGGTTGCTTTATTTATATTAAATCCGATCGATTTTTATTCAACCATAACGATCACATTCTCATGACCGACAAACAACTTTGCATCTGTTTACATCAGGTTCGTTTGACGAATGCCACCGTGAACTACGCCTACGAATATTTGGGTAATTCGCCTCGACTGGTCATCACTCCGTTGACCGATCGGTGCTATCGTACCCTCATCGGGGCATTCCATCTAAATCTGAATGGGGCACCCGAAGGACCAGCCGGAACTGGGAAGACGGAAACCACGAAAGATTTAGCAAAAGCGCTAGCTGTTCAATGTGTTGTGTTCAACTGTTCCGATGGATTGGATTACATTGCTATGGGCAAAGTGAGTCCAACTCGGGCTAAAAGACTCCAGCCCATTACGCACAGTTTGACCGTGAGCACATATAGTATGCTAAATTTTATTTGGGCCACTTGTCTCGCAGAGTGTTCTATACAAGAAGCCATTTTCGACCAATTAGAAAAGACTCCGAATGCATCTGTAAAAAGGGAATTGTTTTCAAATGATCTCAATAAATACATTCCCGGATTGTGGGACGCTACTAACTTTTTGTCCCACTTCACACAATATTCATCTGCCATATTCTTCACACATTGGTGTTTACCGCCTTTTGCCCCGTGACAGAATGGAAAACTCGTTGTTTTCGTGCAAGTTTTCATACCAAAATCTGAATCAGAGTTAGTGTCTGACACAGTGTTCGAATGTGAGGAAACAGCAATCATAATTTCGCATGTTGGGGTGTGAATCGATACACTGTCCTGTAGAAAAATTCTCTTTTTGCCAAGTCCTCTCCGAATATTGGGAACAGGATCAACAAAAGATTTTCAACGTATGAGTAAGCTGTTTGAGAATTTCTGTCAATTGATAATTTTCGACAGCGAAAATGGTATCTTTAAAGATTTGCCACGATAACTACGAGTTCTGAAACCTTTGGTTACATCCTGTAATGAATAGTTTGTTCACCCATGTGGACGATCCTAACTTTCTTTCCTGATTTTATGTCATGTGTGCTCCTGCATTCGAAGCTCCATGTGGTCCTTAGTCAGCTATTTTATTTTTCTTAGCTTCTTTACACTCGATTGCGAGCATCTTTCAACTTTGTTTTAACGTTCTGACAATCAAATCTAGACAGTAATAGGTTCAAGTTCACCGCATTTACTAGTTAGTTGTTGGCAGTACGTATCGGTCTTCTCTTTACGTTCTCACGTACCTTTTTCTTTTCTCCGGCAGTTTTTCGAACGAGATGGGTAGTAAAGTTGTAAATTGATATTTTTGGATAGTTTAGCTTTAAATGCGGAAATTTGCGCGATTGCCTTCAAGCTTTTGTAGGTTAAAAGTTGTCCCTATTCGTGCGTGGATTTAAAAATATTGTGAAGATTGAACCACTGTAATTACATAGTGAAAATGTGCATATACAAAAGTATTAATAGCCACACGTATTGATTTTTGTGCCTCCCCCACACCCACAGTTTTTCTAACTGCTTCGTGGATTCGTTACATATCCAGTTGCAAGCTGTACGTTCGAGGTCGATCAGCAAAGCTCACACGTTTCGGTATCTATTCGTAAAATCTTCTCCATATTAGAATACAGATGAGCATGCTACATAGGTGTATGGTATCTAGTTTTGTCCCACTCCTTGTGGGAAAACACCTAAATGTTCCGCCCAAAACCCTTACTCAGGAAAAGTACTATCCAAGGAAACCTTTCTATTTTGATGAGGTGAAATCGAAAACCACCGGTGGAAATAGATCTGTATGGTGAAGCGATTCGAGATATGTGGCACTTCATGATGAGAAGAGGTTGATATTTGGGTGGTAAGCGTAAAAACTGAACAAATGGGATCAGTTACGGAATCAAATAACTCAGTCACTCCCTAAGAATTTTACGGCTTATCTACGCACACACACACGCAAACACATACATACCCATCTCCCTCTTTCAACACAAACCTGCCGCTGTTGGTGGTGGTGGTCATGACGAAATTAAGCTGAACGCGATCGTTCGGTTGAGAGTGAGTGTTCCACTGAGAATTTGGACGGTGACAATGTGCTGCATGAGTACCGTATTCCAGAACAAATTGGAGAATGTTTAATACGGCTCAGTAGCAATTCAGTTGTTCACGGTGCAACATTACCAATACGGGTACACAATAACTGATTTCGATTTGTAACCACATGTTCACTTTTAGGCTAGCACATACTGCGGTGCTGTTCATGATCCAATTTTTCAACCCGGGACAATAATGCTGGTTCCGTGCATGAAGAAATTCCACCTCACTACATTTGGCAGTTCGTTTTAGAGACACTCTTACCACTGACCGAAAAAAGATCTCACTATACGATAGTGGTCTGCTCTTATTAATCTGCATTTCGGGAACAGCTAGTATAAATATATGTATATATATATATATATATATTTAACACCAGCTTGAGACCAAGCATAGTGCGAACGCCAAAACAATAACAATAACGGGAGGGGGTTGGGATACAGAGTTTGGGGAAAAAGACGAATAAATGAAATAGTAATTTTTTGTGTTGTTTGCTGTTTATACGGGAAACGGGGTTTTGACAGGCAGACCGTACAGCATTCGCGCCACTGACTTCTATTCTAAGCCGTATCTCTCAGCGTTTCTAACTAACCACAATCCTCATCCCAACCTGCAAGGCGGGCTGCGCCAACCGAAGTCAAAGCTGCAGCAAGCTCCCTCATATATCTACGCCATGTCATTAACCGCCGCGGCGCTTCTTCCAGCCTTGCCCGGCACGTGCAAAGAGAGCACGGCGAGGAAGTTGATGGGCCGGTATACGCAATATGTGACCAAGCCATCGGAGTCGGTGTGGAGCGATTACTTCTGTTAGAGAACGGCTATCCACACCCAACACGCGAGGACAGACCTCGTCATTTCTCACCCGATGCTCCCACCAGACACGAACTGCTGGTATAGGAATTAGAAGACGATTTTGATACAGGAACCAACATGACACTGTTCCGTATGTTTCTATCATTCCCATTTTTGCTCATATCTCATATCTATCATTAATACAGTATGATGCAATGATCAACCGATGAGAATTATTTGCCCGCTTTTATTTCATTCACAGTTCTTTAAGGGGTTGGCATCCACAGGAGCCTGGGCCTGTTTTGATGAATTTAACCGGATTGAAATGGAAGTACTTTCAGTGGTTGCGCAACAAGTAGGTTGGTTTCTAACAATGTTTTTGCGAAAAGCTTCGTCACATCATTTTATAATCAGAAATGGTAAACAAATCTCGTACTTGATAGGTTTGTTTGTTCATAAGTTTCAATGACAAACATATTAGAAGTGGAATTGTAGTGGAATTCGATACCACACACGTGCGCGACCGACGCTTTTATACAATATGCGCTCGGCCAGTTAACCCCAAACAAACAGTGATATGAAACAACTTAACTTAGGCTAACTAAATTATCACCTGTACCAGTTATTGCCTTGAAACGTTCTTGATGGAAGTGAATCATGGATATAATTTGTATTCTTCTTTAAATTATTGCTTGACCTTTACCCAATAACAGTGCTTCATACTGCACCGACCAATTCATTGACGTGTATGTGATTTGATAATTTTTTCCCAATTAAACAAGCCTACCTATTCACTCGTATTCACATGCGATTTCTGGAACTTTACGTGTCATATTTGGAGATCGGGAAACTATGTTAGTAACTCATTTCTCCTCACAGATTTTGTGCATCATCCGAGCCATTCAGGCTCATCTGGAAACGTTTGTATTCGAAGGGACTGAGTTGAACCTGAATCCCAATTGCTACGTCTGTATCACTATGAATCCGGGCTATGCCGGTCGATCCGAATTGCCTGATAATCTGAAGGTAAGTTGGAATTTTATCGAATGATTCTACGTCTCTTAGTCAGATCTTTTTTGTGAAACGTTCCGTCATATATGACAACCTTCGTTCTCTCTTAAGCAGGAACAATTATGAATGTATAATCATTGGTTCAAAAACTTCAGTTACAAAAGCAGGATAGAAAGCACATGGAAAAAGTAGGAATGTGCATTAACACCACAAAGTTCTGTATGGGGTTAAGAGTGTATCGTGAACGGTTTTCCATACAAACCATCTATAATAAGAGACTGTCACAGGGATCAATTGACCGGAAGTAAATGAGGGGATGTACCAATGTCATTAGTGGTGCATAGTGTTGTCCGTCTAATTGCGATGCATCTCAACAAGAACCCAACCTGGGTATATTTTCCTCGCAAGACATCTGTTTCGCCTGCACCGTTTATTTCAATGATGTTGATGATTGCACGCTAAACTAAAGAAAATGCTCTTTTTTCAACAAATGAAGCCGTGGATAGGCTCGCATGCAGTCAGTATTATTTGTGAATCCGTACAAGGACCACTCGGTACGAATTGTGAATAGTTGGATTGATTATCAGACATTATTCTGTGTCGATTTGAGCTCTGTTAGGAGCAGTTGAACAGGTATTCTAGTTATAATATCCCGGTTTTCCGGACTGTTGTTGAAAGCCTTCCGAGGCAAAGCGGGATTACGTTTGTTCACATACAATTACAGAATTAAATCTGTGCACTATTCCATTGTTCGACTATTGCATAATGCTAGAACAATGACCATTTGGAAACCAGAATCTTTACAAATTCGCACGACCCATAGTTGACAAACTACTCTGACCAGTTTATTCGAACACTTGAATGACACGTGATGCCTTTATCCCTTTCATACCCTTATACAACGATTGTTCTCCGTTGATGTAAGGAGCTGAAAGTGTCGGCAGAATGTTTGCTTGGTTGTAGAGGCTTGAGTAGATACGGCAATGGTTTGACCACCGTACGATAGTGAACGGCCGATGGTTATGAAAACAGAAACTGAACTAACCAGTATAACTTGATGGGTTAGTTGACGGTTAGTTGATACAAAACGGTTATTAAATTTTGAGCAAATCTGTATTTAAAGCGTTACTATGAACTCTGTTGGGATAACCATATCGGTAACTGAGGTCACACCAGGCCGAAGTCTAGCACTGCTTGAGGGGTGCGCGGTCTTCCAAAATGACGTTGACTGGAAACCTGCTGGACGTATACCTGGAAAAGCTCAATTGATACATTGTGTTCGCTGAGACGGAGGTGGTAGTGTGGACACCTAACCCGCTTGAGAATCTCATCAGGCTTCACAACTGAGCTTCATAGAACATAATGAAAGTGTGATCAGATAGGGGTTTTTGTTTATTCGCTGTCTTCGTCCTTAAAATTATCTTGTTTGATTGATTGCTTATTACGTCTTCGAACAGTGCTTACCCAGGGCGAATCATCGAAACCAATGCAGATATATGTCTTTTCGGATAATTTTTAAAATGAGGAGACGTTTTTCAGCAACATTCCTACGTATTTGAAAATGTGCACCGTTAAATGCCAGCCCCACCAAGGATCATGTACATCACAAAGATTGCAAAATTTTGCCTTCCCTGATTTCACATCAGTGTAATCCCCTGAAATGATATTTCTTACATTTTCATTCTTTACTCCAAAAATACTTTATGCGCATGGCCTGTCAAATTTTCCACTGTTCTATTTCATTTTCGTTTTACATGCTAGGTTCTTTTCCGACCGGTAGCTATGATGGTACCAGATTATGCCATGATCGGAGAAATATCTTTGTATTCATATGGATTTATGGAAGCCCGAAGTTTGTCGGTCAAAATTGTGACCACTTATCGATTGTGCTCGGAACAACTTTCCTCTCAGTCGCATTACGATTATGGAATGCGTGCAGTGAAAGCTGTATTGTCAGCTGCGGGCAATTTGAAATTAAAGTTGCCGGATGAAAATGAAAATATCATTGTAAGTCAACCGCGCCAATCTGGTGGCCTTGTTAGCTATCTGTATCTTGGTTAGAATCATGCGTAGTTCTTTCTTTTCATTTTTCATTTTATTTTCTTTTAATGGATACACAAAGATACAATTTTCCGGAAGGGTGAAGCGGTCAACCAAAGGGCTGTCATTCAACACACACAATAGGGAGTCAGGTAGCGGTGGTGGTGGTAGGATTTGAACACACATCCTCCGGGGTGATAATTTGGTGTCTTTACCATTCTTTGAGTAATATTTATTCGTGAACCCAAATTTGGGCTGAGTTCGCACTGCGGTTTGTATGCATTTAACTGCGATGGAAATGTTTGTGATAACCAACAAAGAGCACTGGACAGTGGTTCGTCCTGTTTGGGACTCGACAGTAGTGCGCGGTTCGAGTTCTGACAGGGACACAGAAAGCACTGCTGACGAGTCCCAAACAGGACGACACAGCTGTCCAGTGCCCTTTGTTTCCGAAACTATTTTTCCATAGTGATACAGTGACCTTTTTTATACTTGCTAGTTTCCAAATTGTGCTTTCGGGTATCGCGATGATAAAAATTAAGTTTTATATATTCGGAAATTGATTCTGTTTAAAATATATATGTGTAGCACTGGTTTGAGAACAAGCATTGTATGTGAAAACGGAGGAAGATTACAAGAGTTCGGTTAAAGAGAAGGAGAACACCCTGAATAACAGTGTTTTGCATTTGTTCGGTACTATGATTGGAATTGATCGCCAATTCCAATATCTTTTCCCTTTAATGAATACTTATAAATGTTCGTGAGTTTATTCAATTGAGCCTTGGATAATTTTTCTAACGATCCAAGTGGTGCGCTTTTTTACTTTTGGTTTCAAACAGCTGCTACGCTCCATCCTGGATGTGAACTTGCCCAAATTTTTGTCCCATGACATCCCTCTATTTCGTGGCATTATTTCGGATCTATTTCCTGGCATTGTGTTACCACAAGCGGATTACAGTGTGTTTTTGGCAGAAATTGAAAAAGTGTGCAAAGAAGAGAATTTACAAGCAGTCGATTTCTTCACGGAGAAACTTATTCAGACGTATGAAATGATGATTGTTCGACATGGGTGAGTAATATGGAATAGAACTACCCAATTTGTGGACTTGGTGCTTAATGTCTGTGACGATTAATAAGGTTATCGAACAGGGGCAATGATTGATGAAAACGGTTCTCTTTTCCTGTATCTGTTTTAACTCTCATACTTCAGTTGCATTCCACACCATCTGGGAGAAAACACCGCAGTAGTTCTCTTTAAGCCGGACCGTACTGTCTGGTACCATTGAGTTAATCGTTCGGTCAAGAAGTTTCAGACGTAATATGCCGGTTTTGTTACATCTCTCATTCCCATACACCCGTATAATTATTGCGAAGTGATTAGGTTTACACCGTCCTTATCATCCGAGTCATCATAAACATCAAGCGGTAACAACAAGCGGTAAAATAGTGTACTAAACCATGGGTTAACTGAGATCACTTGTCGTTTCGCCGAAACCCAATGAATAATGATGCACAACTCTGGCAAAATCGAATTATTCATCCAAATAAGATTGATTTTAAGTGAGGTTTCTAAAATGCCTTCATCAGTTCACGACAGAATTATAAGTCTCGTGACTGAACATACGAACTCTTGTGAAATTTTTGTGGTATCAGGACTTTCGTGAAAAAGTCGATTTCACAGTTGCTTCTACAAAAGCATCGATCGCAGATTTTTTCTGTTAAAGTCAGTATATGACAATCTAGTAAATTAGGATGAAGATTGATCATGATTAGAAAATGCACAACTTGAAAACAACCGTTTTCAAGGGATTTTAAAATGAAAGTAAACTACCTATTAAACACGTGAGCAAACCAGCATGGAGGATTTTAGTATTCATAACTGAGGTTTCAATCCATTATAAAGCTTTTAAACAATGTATTTATTGAAGAAAACCAATTTATTACATTCAAACAACAATTAAAAAGTTGGTTCTGTGTCAGACAAATTTTAAACAAAGGTAAATGTGTGGTGATTCAATCAATGAGACATACTCTCAATGCATGATTGGCTTAAATGCCTTCGCTGTCCAGCCCTTAGTAGGGATAACCATAACCATGTGGATAACGATATCCATGTCGATATTGTCGTCGGTAATGTCGCATCTGACGTCGATACATGCGCTTTTGGGCCCGATGCATACGTCTCTGGTTTCTGTAATATCGTCGAAGCGAGTTTCGTGCTGGAGCTAAGACAGACTCTTTGGGTTCCATGACCACTCCGGCTCCAACTGGAGCGTGACGAGCGGTCCGGACCACGCCGTCCAGTTTTTGTTCAATGACATCATCCGACTTGGCTGGTTCGGCTGTACATATAACCAGTGTGTACAACAGAACTGCTACTGAGAAATAGGCACGCATGCTTGTCAGGTGTTGAATGACCAAATTTGCTCAGATGGGTTTCACTCCACTTATATATATGCATGCACGTCTGTTAGCTAAAACAATTGCGGGGTTCAGTCTCATGTGTGCTTGTTTGTGTGTATGCAAACATACGATTTCACATGATGTAATTTGCTAATGATTACGGACAAGTAGTTCCGGTCTTCGAGCGATCAGCCTAAGAAATCGGTTATCGCGATCGCTGGTTTGTTTATACATTTGACCTTAAGCACACCCATACATTGAATAGTTCATTTCGATTTCTCAATAAATGAATATCGGTCTATGTGATTTCGTCATAAACAGAAACTAGGTGAGCGACTGAAAATGTGCATCTACTACGAGGGGCGAATCATCGAAATTTGTTTTGCTAACAAATTGAATTGAACTAATAAAAATAAGGATAGTAATAAATAATAAATCAAATATAAATTTCTATCGGACTGTTTGGTTAGCACCGAAAGATATTAACCCTGCAACAAAATGGAGATTGATATTCGTCAGTATTTATCCAAACGAGCGTTCCAGAGTTGCGGTAAACCCTTGTTACTTCCTCTGTTTTCAACTTTTAGCAGACTTGGTTCAAGATCCATAGCGTACTTCCGGAAACTTCTGGCAGGTTTTTAACACATTTAGTATCCTGATTGCATTCATTTGCATAGAAGGCTTTATTATCAAAGTATATGAAAAATTCAACTACCAAATCTCATTCTGACATGAAGAAAACTTTAATCAAAACCCATGAATAAAGATATTTCATTATTGCCTGTGGAATTGGAATCTGCATGCTCACTAAAACACTGGTTAATCTTTAAAAACTCCACTTTATTATCACAGACTATCTGCTGGCAAGTTCAGCAAACTGTCACTCGGTATTCACTGACGATCAGTGCCCATGACTCTGTTGAAAAGCACACCGACAATCATACTTATTATTTGGCGATTAATTATGTACCGTCATAGTGTACATACCAAAGGTAGTATAATAAGCTAATGGGAATGTTTGAAAAAAAACTGATTTGTTTCAATTCTTTACAGTAGCAAGCTTGGATTTACCCATTCAACCTGGTTCAAATTTCGAAATATGTCCATACTTCCATTTAGAAAACCATTTCAGATGAACAATTGTTTTCAGTAACTCAAAATTAGGCCGCTGCGCTTCGTATGGGAGAATAAAACCTAGGGTTTGGGAGGGTAACATCAAATGTAAGGAATAGAGCACTTCATGTGTGTGTGCGTGTGTTTATGTGTGTTGCACACCACATTCTCAGATCTGTGCATCCGGGGTTTTCGGTTATGTCACGTTGGTCGTGACCCAGGTGTTATTGTGTGAAAATTTGTGCATGTGTGAGCAGGGGAAATGGGTGGGTTCGTGAACAGCGGAAAAGGAGAGCTTGGATAAGACGCTTCTGGGCACGTCGTTCGGGGGCCAAATGTTGAATACCTTATCGCTTCGGCTCTGGCCAACAGACACACTCGGAAATATTTTGACCAAATCGGGGAAATCTGATAGATAATGCGGAATGCTTTGCTTGGGTTAAA
>UZAN01042668.1:0-14155 GCA_900618425.1 Echinostoma caproni | reverse complement strand
GAGCTAGGACGGAAGTAAATACTGAGTGCCTTGTTATTGGTCTCCTGTGCAGACCAATCTGGATATCACAAAATGTTTTGTACTGATTAGGGATTCCTTCGGTAACTGCTACTGTTTAAATGCATTCGCGGAAGGCATATTCTTCACAGATGAAGGTGGATATATGCATACATATAAGATATACTAATAGTGAACAACTTCATTGTCGTACCTTCGTCTTCAGACATCTACAGTTATATGTGTTCATATGTAAGGTTGAAATATCTGTCACATTCAATAAAGGCAAATGGAGAAAGGGGGAAGGGAGTACCTCGGTCGATTCCGGAGATTTCCGATGGCCTTGTTCACGTGCGACTTGTCACGTCATGTTGCGTCTTGATGACTCAAAGTCACAAAGTTGGAAGAAAAAGGGGGAAAGGGTATAGCTTCCCGTGACGGTCTCGTACGAAAAAACAGCTGCGTGCTGAAATGCAGCCTCGGCTGTTCGGTCATTATCACAAATCTACCCGAAATCAGTCATTAGAAAATAAAATCAAAGCTCTAGCTCTTTCACGTGACAACACTGCACTGACACGAAAACTCGCTAGGTAATCCATTTCTGTACAAAATGGTTGCTCATTTAGCTTAAAATTTCTGGTAGTTCTATAAATGCTCGTTTTTGTTATTGTTTAATTTCATATCAAAGATTATTTGTTTTTTAGCGATAATATTGATTTGTTTTTTTCTTCATAGCTGATAAGTTAGTAAAATTGTTGCTACCAAACCACATGCACCATCTGTACCTGCTTTGTCTGTCAATAATCAGTTCTATTTGTTTCATTTTAAATTTTTATCCTGAATGGTTCGGATTAGATTTATGTTAGTAGGCGAACCATATGGAGGCAAAACTACCGTGTTGCATGTTCTGGCCGATACAATGACGCGCCTGAACGAAGCCGGATACGAGGAGTTTGAACGAGTTTTGTACAAAACCATCAATCCGAAGTCGATCACCATGGGCCAGTTGTTCGGTGAATTCGATCCAGTCTCACATGAGGTATTGTGATGTGATGTGTGTTTGATGTCACTAAGGCTGAATAAAATCTATCATTGTTATATTATGCCATAAAAAAACTATTTCAGCCATCCCCAGCCCGCTATCTACAATCAGGATATTGAACTTGTTATACCGGATGAGACCGTGCATATATGTTTCCACCCGGTGCCGGTCACATGCTAAATCACAAGTTTTCATGAGGGAGAAAAAAACTATTCAGAATGACGTATACTACTGAATCAGAAGTGGCATACAGTTCATCATTAAGAAAAACGCGCATTCAAACTGTTGATTGGGTTAGGACAGTTTTTGAAACATGCCACACACGCAAACGTGCATTTCGGTGTCTAATTGACCACTCACTCTCCGGACTATTCGTTGCCCCGTATACACCCAATGCATGTGACAATGCATTGTCAGTCACACACAGGTACACATATGTATACATATATGCGTACATACATACATATCTATACAGTGTGGAGGGTAAAACTGTTTGTATCCACCTATACGAATTGTGTTCTACACTGTTTGACAGGTAATCATAGAACTTCTGGTTCATCGTGACGTGATGCTCGAAGTTTGGTCTGCGAAGAACTGTGTAAACTTTCGAACAGGATGGTCTTTTCGTTGAGCGCTGTTTTAACTACAACATTTTTATCCGTTACAAAATTAGTAAAAGCCACTCTGTCAAGTTCTTGTGTTTGTACTCAAGGTGTACATTTTCACACTACAGATAAACTGCCAACCGACAGTACATTGGCCACTTCCCAATCGCGAAACAATAACGAGAATGCTGTCTCTTTAGAAATCATTACACATCAATGATCGATTGAGGCAGGCAGACAAGTGGGTTTTTTGCATGAATTTTTAACTTTGTAACCACGATCAAGCTATTGTGACCGACGGACTATTTGATCCCATACCCCAGTCGTTGCAGTGAAGATTTTCACCGGTCGGGGAGAAATGGAAAGAAGAGACAGCACATAGAGAGGCAACAATATCGCAAAAATAGACTGTTATTATGCGTTGGAGATGTGCACGTGACCGAAGGGACTGGTATTCGTCTCGTATCTCTTTTCACTTATATCCGTTTACACAGACCTGTCAACCCATTTTTCAATCAAATCACCAGTCATATTGAAACGAAACAGTAGCACTGAATTGCCAGGTTGATGAGTTTCGTGCACTGAATTGAGTTGCTATGTCCTGAGAAACGGGGAAATCATAAAATGTGGAAATGTGTGGTTATGCAAACTGAATGTTGTTTGTACCTGTTCAAGATTCTTCAGACAATGGTAATTGAACGCTTGTCATTTTACATAATGAACTTCGTCGGCTACAGAGCAAATTGAATGTATATCTGATGCAAAACTATACCTTTTTCAGTTTAAGATGTCCGAAGTCCAATTTAAGATGTCACAATATGAATTTAAGATGTCTGAGTAACAATTTAAGATATCATGTCGCTATGTTTTCACTCTGTACTGTGCAAGGTACTATCCACATAGCAACATGACATCTTAAATTTGTACTCGGACATCTTAAATTCGTATTGTGACATCTTAAATTGGATTTTGGATATCTTAAACTGAAAAAGATATGGTAGACAGTTATCTTGATCTTGTGGCACGTACGCAGAAGTGCAAGCGGATTTCATATCCCGTAACAAGTCTTACTGAATCATGAACGAAATCATTCTCACGATGAAAATGATGGCAAATTTATACAATTTTATCAGGAGGGCTGACATTAATCCTAATCTGTGTGTGAAACATTTCCGTGAATTTAATCCTTCACTGCTAAATTCCTTGATTATGTACTGGTTTGTGGTTTCCATAACACCTGGCTGGATTGTGCAAGCCTTAGCGAAGACAAAATGAACATTGTCGGTGATTCGCAAGTCACAGGGACAACAACTGACTTCAATTGAAGATAGGTGCTGAGAATAGTTCCAACAAAAATAAGTAAACAACCCTCCGTTTATGCGGTCATACATTCTAATTGCCTCCTGAATCTACCCAAATAAGTGAACGAGCGACAAATTCATTCGCTGGGTCGAACTCCGGACAAGGTCAGGTCGGTCAGACGAATGGTAGATCTACGAACACAATAACGCAGCAGCGAATATTAAAATCCAGTTTCACCCTATAATTTACGTTGATGGGTTCGGGTTAGAATAGACGACACGAGAGATTATTTAATCTCGGAGGTTATTGAACCACTAGGAGTTCATTGGATGTGATTTCAGTTACATACCGCTAGTGAACTGGTTGTTACCGCGTAATTTATGGCAAACGGTTAGTTAAAACTCTAAGAGTCCGTTCGAATCTGATGGACTAACAAAGGCATCAACTCCAGATTGACTACTATCCATCATTCCCCACATTTCTAATGGAATCCAATAGGGGTGGTGCCTCAGCTATATATGGGTCCGTGGTGACTGTTGCCTGTGTAGCTCCTCCTTAATGTGAATACCGTTCGCAGGATTAAGTGTACGACCGAAAATCGGCAAACAATTTTCAAAGCAAACGGCTGATCAGAGGTTCCACTATCATACGGCGTGAGAAAGATAGGCCTACCAATATCCTCATGGTGGACAGAGGCTACACAGATGGACATCTGCATGATAACCGAATAAACCAAGCCTCAGTGAGATCTGTCTAATGCCGGAACCCTGACTGAGTGCACATTTGATCACACATTTGGAGCCACAAGTTCGTTAAATTGGCTTAGGAAAAATGCTAGCTGCACTATACTACTACTATAGTTGATTTTGGAGAAGATTTGGGTGACGGTGTAATGAGCAACATGTTCGAACTCGTTTGAGCACTGTTCACAGTGACTGTCACCTTGGTTGGACAACAGTGACCAGATATTAGGTGATGTCGAAAAACGCACTCGGTTGGCAGTGAAGCACTACATTATTGTTCCTATGGCACGATCGAGATTCACTCATTGTTTATTCGCATAGAACTTTTGACAGGTTCCGTTCAATTTCAGTCTGAACAATCATTAACCGTGAACTTTCGTAAGGTGGCTTTTGTTTGTCTTTGGGCTGCCCAATTCCAAAGTTGAAGGTAGTGTCACAGAGAAAATGGAGAATTCCGGTAGTTTAAGGGTAATAACCAAATTTATCTCCTTGGATGTAAACCACACATACGCACAAATACACACACCAATCACCTGCAGTTGGTTGAAAGAGCAACTGATTGCGGTCACCGGAGAGAGGCACAAGGCACCTCAAGGTTGGAAAAAGTCAAAATGGTCATAAAAAGGGTAGTGTTGTTTGACTCAGCTTATGAAAATAACGTTTTTCAGTCCAATTACACGGTGTCTGCTTGATTTTAAGCACCGTTGTCAACATTTAATACTGATAGGGTTAACTGTATCGAATGTGGAAATACAGATTTTTATTCCTGCACAGATATAATTATATTGATATGTCGGCTTTCTTTTCCGGTACCTGCGATTTCTTCACTTCCACTCAACATTTCA
Source organism: Echinostoma caproni (assembly GCA_900618425.1). NCBI lineage: Eukaryota > Metazoa > Platyhelminthes > Trematoda > Plagiorchiida > Echinostomatidae > Echinostoma > Echinostoma caproni. Next base: position 9,621 of record UZAN01042668.1, on the reverse strand, counting down.
CCCAGCAAAGCTTAGATTCACCCTACATTTCAGTAGTAGTGTGTGGGGGTGGGGTGGGTGTAGAACTTCGTCGCTACAAGAACACAGTTGGACATCCTGTAAACTCTGTAAACTGTATACTTATGGATGATATTTTTCATTTAGTTTATTTGCATTGACTGTTTATCAGGCTGCGAACATCACCCCTTGTTTTTGTTAACAGTGGACGGATGGTGTCACCGCCAATACATTTCGTGAATTCGCATCCAACGACACACCTGATCGAAAGTGGGTCATTTTTGACGGGCCCGTGGACACATTGTGGATTGAGAGTATGAACACCGTGTTGGATGATAACAAAAAATTGTGTCTGATGTCTGGGGAAATTATCCAAATGTCTCGAGTGATGAGCTTGATCTTCGAAACGATGGATTTATCTCAAGCTTCGGTAGGTCCTTTTGGATTTCAGTGACAGTGTTTATATACATATATATTTTAAAATAAGTAGTATATGAATGTGTCGACAAAATTTCCCTGAATGCACACTACTGGTTTCGCGGTTCTTGTGGCTGTTCAAGCATGCTTATCCGGTAATCTTTGGTCCAAGCAAATAAAGCGTGTTTGATCACTCTAGGATCGTTCTATTCAATTTTATGCCACTACGTCTCACTGTGTAAAATGGTGCAGAATTGGTTTCACATTCTCACTCTGAGCGACGGGAAGACAGAAGAGGAAACTCGGATAATGTTGGTACGTGTGCAAGTGGTGCCATTTGCGTTTACCAATCGCAGACATGGTTAAAGCCTCCGGGACTTCCTGCTCTCAGTTAAGGTTTGTCTGTGAGCTGCAGCGGTCTAGGAGACGCTACTCTGTGAGACAGATATGCGACTGTTGTCGGATAAGGATAAATACATACTAGCAGCATTCGAACTCCTCTCTCTCCCTATGACACAATGCACGATTCTGATGGGGAAAAACAGACAAGGATTGGTGAAGTATAGCAAAAAAATAGCTGTGGTCTTGCGTTCACTCGAGCGCCTCCTTTTCATTGATTGTGGTGACCGGTGCGTGTGTCACGCACGTCACTGAATGGTCTTCCCAAGTGCGAGATAGTCCTTGAGGAAAGCAATGGTCAGAAAAAGGATAAGGGTTGCTAAAGACTATGAAGTGGCAAGGGACTCGTCCACTTAAGTCATGTGAAGCCTCCTAGTTGAGCGATGCAACCGAGTATCGTAGACGAATTACGAGTGCATGTATTGACTATCTGTACACACATCACGGTGCTTGTATGCAATAGTTATTTTTTATCAATCCCAAATCTGCTGTGAATTAACATTATTTTATTTATCGTTTGACCGAATTGACAACTGGTAGATAAAAAAATAAAATGGACGCATCAAAATTAGTTCATGAATGACGGAATGGAAGTGATCAGGAAGTTGTTTCGACAAATGGGTTGGGAGTTACTTGCCTCGTTTCCGAAACAAAAAACAAAATCACCTCTCTGTGCATCAAAGCAATTTTTCACTCAATTCCCAGTGGCGTTCATCCGCTTCAGACCCGAGTAGATCATGAGGTCAGTGTAAGATAACGGATTATGATAAATTTATTGATCCCGTCAAGTCAGGTGTCAAATCAGTAGCTGCGTGAACCGGCTGTGGCGGGATGAGATATAAGTAAGCCACAAGCACGCAATGATGTTTGTACAACTGTCACACGGTTGAAGGGAGACAGATGTCTCGTTTTGATACGAAAACTGCAGGCCTAATGAGATAGTCACAGGGTTATAAAAGATCAACTATGATTCATGAATAACAGAAATCTCTGACTATTTTCCTTGAAACAAATCGTGATACTTTACCACTGGAATTTACATCAGATATTGAAACTTATGTGGTATTCCACAGTTTAGCTAATGGCTGTAGGCAATCTAGATAGGATCGATGATAATCATCAAATGGTGGGCGAAGGATTTTGCAACGCGCTGCACAGTGAACGATACGGTAAGTCATGCAAAATATAACGCATTATTGAGAAATAAACCCCTCCGTGGGTTGTGGTCAGACAGATCCCATATAAATAAAGCAATGTTTAAATTGGATAATCAGTTAGTTGTGCGTAAAAACCCGATCTGTTCCGCAAAACTTCTCGGAACATCATAAACATCAATGAAGCGAGTTGGGTAAAAACACATTTGATTGTTCTCAGCAATTTCCTCCAGTAGTGGTCACCCATTCCACTCCTGGAACCCTTCGTGAATTTACGACCGCGAGTCTCGACAAGTAGGCGGTGGTGGCCAAATGATCAGGTCACCAACTTGTGACCTGGGAGTTCCAGGTTCGAACCGCTTCTGTATGTTGACTGTACATTTGTATATTCAATAAATAAAAGAGGAAGTAAAAAGACATACTTTATTATTTATTTAAGTTCCAAAGAGGCAGCTACTCGCAGGAAAGTTCAAGTGGTGCACTGACCAATAACCCTTTCAGGACGCTAAGCGAATGCACGGCAAACTTATAAGTGAAGGCAACAGTGCAGCCATGGCAAGCCGTGCCAATCTGTGACTGAATGAAGCGATGGGAAATCTTTTTTTAATAGCCTTGGATATACACTAAATCCACTGGTTAACACTCGCTGTACGTGATGCACGAGAAAGAATATCGCTTGATACTCTATAGTATGGTGTCAGAGATCAAATGAGAGAGAAAAAACTGAATAGAACGCGATAGTATTGTAAGTTTGTAAGGTAAAAATCAACACACCGGGAAATGGAGCACCAGTAAAGTCAGTGAGCCTTCCCGAAGAAGAGTAACGGCATTAGTTCAAGTGGAACGCAAACATTGAGGCTGAAGAGAATTGTAGATGAAGAGAAAAAGAGCCAGGCTACGGCCGTCAGCCAATCAACGACCAATCGGTGGAAGTGGAATGGACCAATCCAATGTGACCAAACTGTAGCTCGAGCACGGATTCAATGAAAAGTGTTTAAACAACGGCCGGCAGGCAGGGAAGACAGCTTGAGCGCAATCGGTGAAACAATCAATAAACCATGCCAATGGACATACGGAACAGGATGGGCGGTAGGAGGAGGCAAGGTATATATCTATATATATGTATATATATATGTGTGTGCGTGTGTGTGCATGGTTAATGGTTGTAAAAACTGAACTGAACTGAACTGATCTTTGCCAAAAAATATGCAATGTTTACTGCCAACGGAATTAGGTGAGTAATTATCCAATTCATACGTTTCACATGCGTCCAACGCCTTCAGATCGACAAGTAATGGTATACAAGGACAAAGAAGCATGATAAGATGGTCAGGGGGATCCTATCAGAAGCATACAAAATAGCCAACTATACTGCATATTCAAAAGAAGTAAGTTTAAGGTAGTAGAAAGACCCTCGATAAGTATTCCTGGAATCGTGAAATTCCCTTTGACCCTCTCTGCGATACGATTGGATCATTTCCCGCGATTTGCGCCACTTGGAATCCTTAAACTCGACATGAGATTGTCTAATCAACGGTTCTCAATGTTTATGATGCTCTTGTTGTCACCTGTAATCTATCCGTGTGTGACGATGGCATTCCTGCTGTGCATAGTCTAAGTTCACTGGGCATCCTAAAGACTCGCAGCGGTGAGGGTTCTCGCTCGGTTTAGTTGGGCGAGCATCACATCCCTTGTTGCAGCGGAGCCATTCGACCGATCGGTAAATGAACCCGACCGATCGGATGATTGTCGGAGCGATGTAAGATGTTTTGTTATGAATCTGCGTTGGCAGAGAATCATCGCAGGAAAATCAGTTATGAAGCGATGCACAACTATGGAAATTCTAAATGGAAATTTAGCTCTTCGGTCATTGGAGACTTATTATTTGTCTCATATCTCAAAATAAACCATGTGAAAATACCTTCAGTGTCTTTTCTTCGTGATTATCGATTTAGTTTGACGGTTGAGTAACTTTCAAAACCATTAGTTTTCGTTTCAATCGTCTTTATGTGTGTTGTGCTGCTTCGAGCGAATGTATTCATCTAATAGGATCCAAATATTAATGCTCGGCATCTGACAAGGCAAGCTAATATGAATTTTGTACGCATGATACATTTCAAATCCTTATCCAGCCAGCTACTGTTTCACGATGTGGCATGATTTACATGGAACCATTATCACTCGGTTGGCGTCCGCTGGCCCGATCTTGGGTAAATCGGTTACCCACGCCGCTTGTTGCTGGCGACGGGCGAGATGTAATCAATGCGATACTCGAATGGTTTATCGATCCCTGTCTGGAGTTTATGAAGATGAATTGCCGTTCCATGGTATCCACCAGGCAAGCCAATTTGGTCATCTCGTGTCTGAGCTATGTGGATATGCTGATGGAGAAACCGGCGAATCAGGAAGACGCCTCCGAAAACCGGTATCTGCGACTGTGGTTGTGTACCGCCTTCGTGTTCGGTGTGGTCTGGGGTCTTGGCGGTTGTCTGGATTTGCAAGGTCGCCAAAAATTTGACCATTTCCTTCGAAGTCTACTGCTGGGTCAGAATGAGGCAAATCCAGTTCCTAAAGAATTGGGTGGTCGTATTGAGTTTCCGTTTCCCGAGAATGGATTGGTCTACGACTATTTCTATGAGGTAAGTGCAGTCATTTTTTGTTTGTTCTTTTGCATTTCACAAGAGAAAAATCTGGTTTTTCTTGATGGTGTGAACTTTTGATGAATTTGATGGACTCAAATTAATTGTGAACTCCTGTCATACCACTACTGGTCGATTAAATTTCGGATGGGATATCACCAATTTGCATACATAACATAAAACATCTCATCAGAAACATACGATCGCCGTCCCCGACACACTGGAAAATGCATAGGGCAGTCGGTAGTTATTTTTTCAGATACATCACCTGGCCCTCAGGGGTATTGTTATATTTTTGATCATTGAAAGAAATCAACCTTGTTACCTACTACTCACTTGTGAGTTGTATCTCACAACACTAATAGTAATAATAATAATAGTGATCATAGTTGTGGAAATACTAATGTGAAACACACTATCTGCATGCGAACTGACGGGTACTGAATGCAAAGTTCGTTGGTCTAAGATACAGAGAGCTTCCCGAAAGATTAGTCTATACGTTTTCTCCCCTCGGATGCGACTTGACTATATGAGAGGACTAGCAAGACATCCGTCTGGTCAACATTTCGACCGATCTGATCAAACTAAGTGTTCAGTTGATTTGCGGCGGTAATAGGTGCACCAAACCGCGCATACCACGGCTTTCACCGAGATAGTAGCTAAGCTGATCAAACATCTACCCTCTGTCGGATTTTAGAATACCAACACTAGTTCCAACAGTCAACAAGAGCCTGATTACGCACTGCTTTGTATTCCATCCACAGAAACTCATTTTGGAACATAATTTAGGCTGATTGTATGCCGGAAAAAATTATATTACTCATTAAGACACTCCTCGAACATTCTAGCTCGAGACCTCATCCACAGAGAGGGTTCTTTAGAATTTCCTTTGGAACTCAGAAGTACAACAAAGCTATCTGTTGTCTCTATGCCAGTGATTTGTTGGTGCACTCTGTGGTTGCTGGTAACTCTGGAGAGTAGGCGAGACCAAATGAGCGAATTACAGACTTCGAGTTGATTGTGACATCTCCATTCTCGGAGATACCCCAAACAAACTACAACAAATCCTCAACTGCATCATCCGCTTTACGAAATAAATTGACGTTCAAGATTAAAGTCATTTTAACCATGGTAACCCCAGAACAACGACCGAATAAAATCAACTCTGAGTCAGTAGAACCCGTCTGGTATGGTGGAAGCATCGTGTGAATAACGATGAGGTCAAACAAAGTGCGTGGGCATCAGATAGTCTTCCATTGAGTGAAACGATTTCACTGCATCGTCTTAGTGACTGGGGCACGTCCTGCGAATGCCTGAGCAACGTATGCCACTCTGTGATCTATTTGTAGATATTGGTCCATGCTGGAAGAAACAGCGAGATGGACAGACTATAACGTAGCGTAGAGAGTTAAAGAGATTGTGCTCGGATCTGGCTTCCGTTGGGGCTTCTCGGCTCCCCAGCTGGAGCCACAAAGCTCCAGATTGCTTGGGCGAAGACTGCTGGATATGGCATCGAACAGAATTCAGTGGCGTGAATGCATCCTTTTAGTGCAATAAACAAACAAAACATTTGTTATTTTCACAATTGACTGCATTTTTGCTCCTTCTGAAAGCAATGTTTTCCCGTCACAAGTTTGAATAAAGAAGTCAGAAACATGGGTTTGCACAATGTATCTATGGTCATTTCACTGCATCTGTACACGTGCATACTGCAGTCAAAGTCATTTTTATGTAGTTAGTTTCTATAGTCTGTTTCTATATTTGCGTTGAACCTATGTTTGTTTTGGCGCCGTACCACTATATATATATATATGTAAATTTCATCATACGTAGTATGTGAATGACTGGACAAAGTTTCCCTGGAAGCACACAACCGGTTTCGCCGTCCTTACCGCTCGTCAGGCATGCGTCTCCCTTAATCTTTTATCAGTTCATTTATATACCTGTACCCAGGAAGTATATTTTCGACACAAGTCACGTCACGTATTCTGCGGTTAGTAACATCTAATCCACCTACAAAACCATTGAATCATTATATTAATTCTTCAGTGGACTGGCTCTGAAAGAGCTGTTTATCCAAACGTCACCCGGTGATGCAAACAAGGTTATTGTGTCGAATATATATGTATATATTCCCATCACGACGAGACTGCACCTTGACGAGGTGTGATGGCTTCCGTGCCTCAGTGACCCTGCGAGCTACACAGGATGGCTCCTCACAGCCGTAGATCCAATCATGCCTGAAAGGTCAACGGGTAGAGGCCACACGAAGCTCAGTCTGACAAAGCCAGCTGCTTGGACACCTCCTGACTTTTGTCCTTCTATCCACACCCGCTCCTGAAGANCTCCAGCAAATAAACACAGTGAGGGGCAATTTACCGATCAAAAATCCCCGTTAGATGGATGTAGGAGCGGGGTACCTGGGGCTTCCTCTCGACGGTGGGAGAAGTCTTCGCACTTCATTGAACAGCTACCGCCCGCCCAAACTGGGCAGCCCCCAGTCACTAAGGAGCTGTCCCGTTCACGTTCCGCTTGTCTCATTGGGTGCATGAGGCTAAGGGCTGATTCCGAAAAGCGGACCGATAATCAAAGCACCAGCGAACAACAAACTTAACCGAAATTCAAAGGCCTTGCGTGACAGGTCTCCAGAAGCTCCCACACAGGTGCTTCGTTCACGCTTCCGCGTTGGATTTACGCCCCACTGCCTTCTTGTGAGTCAGACTCTTGAATCAAAGGCTCCGGTTAGGGTTCCCAAAGAAAAATCTCTTCGTCAGTGTGGGCTACCGCGAAGTATGTCGTGCCCTAAAGTCTTAGGCACCCATTTTCCCATATGTCTAGTTCTTCTTCTCAACCCCGAATAATCCCGGATGCCTCCTGTTTACGCCACCCATCGAATATCAACCAACGTTTTACAAACAAGGCCAGACAATCAGAAGTTATAGGATTTTTAAAGCCGAAATCCCCTTTTCACTTGGCCGCGTTCAATATCCGCACGCTCTATTAGATTGGCAAACAAGCTGCCCTGGCTCGAAACTTTCAATATAGATGTATGTTGTGTCTCTGAAACACGCACACAAGACCCCACTTCCATTATCTCTCTGCGTTCTCCTGATCCAACCTTAACCTCACGCTTCACCCTTCGTGTGTCAGGCGATTCGGCGTCCGAAGCTCGCGGTGTTGCTGGTGTCGGGATTGCACTAAGTGCCAAGGCTGAGCGCTCGCTTCTTGACTGGATTCCAGTGATTAGCCGATTGTGCGCCGCACGTCTCAACGGTTTAGTTCGAGTCAACAGCTACAGAACGAAGCGTCGATGCTTATTCGTCATATCGGAGTGTACACCGACCGACTGAAGTATACCTGAAATCAAGGATGAACTCTACCAGGATCTTTCTCAACTACTCCAGAGTGCTCGATCAACGGACGTAGTAGTAGTCGCCGGAGACTTCAATGCTCAAGTGAGATCCCCGAACGAATCAGAAAGGCTTCTTGGCGGACCACATGCAATCCCAGCCAACCAGACGGACAACGGAGATCGCCTACTTCAACTCTGTGCCGACCACGGATTGTTCTTGTCAAACACGAACTTCTCGCACAAGGAACGCCATCGAATTACATGGAAACCGCCAACCCCTTCACTGCCTGGATCCAAATCGACCACATCGCCATCAGTTACCGCTGGAGGGGATCAATTCAAGACTGCCGCTCTTACTGGTCAACAGTTGTGTATACAGACCACGCCTTGTTACGAGCCAAGTTCTCCTCACGCCTGGCAAACAACCGTAAAAAAGCCACCAACAACGGATACCCACGATACAGTGTCAGTGATTTATGCAAATCGGCATTCAAAGCGGAGCCCTCCGATAGCCTGTCAGTTCAATCACCAGCCGAAGGACTCAATGAACACTGGAAGCAAATCTAGGAAGTTATGCAGATATCGATAAAAACAACGTCGGACCGATTTACAAAACAGGTGATATATCCTCTTGTGAAAACCACAGACGAATTGGTCTAATCAACATTGCCTCTAAACCTCTCGCTGGCATCATACTCCGTCGATTGGCTACCGCACGTGAACGGTGCATGCGTGAAAACCAGGCTGGTTTTAGGCCCGGTCGAGGTTGTATCAACCACATCTTCACTCTCCCCCAAATTCTGGAGCAGTGACATTACTTTCGGAGTGCCACCATCTCTGTTTATCTCGATTTGAAAACGGCTTTCGACTCAGTCGACCGCTCAAAACTCTGGCGCTGAATTTTTCTGAAGGGTGTGCCCGAGAAATTAATTTCAATGTTACGATCACTTCATACTAATAGCCGAAGTCTAGTCCAGGCTTACGGCATTTTTTCTCCCGAGTTCACCACGGAAAGTGATGCTCGTCAGGGTTGCCCACTTTCTATTCAACTTTGTTATAGATTTGATTATGAAAACAGCCCTATCCACATGCGTGGATAGCGGTGTCGATCTACTTTCAGGAGGCAGACTGTCTGATCTAGAGTACGCGGACGACATCGTGCTACTAAGTGAAGATCCAGGTAAGTTGCAAGTATTTCTGGATAACTTGAATGCCAGTGTAGCCATATTCGGTCTGCATTTTGCACCTTCAAAGTGGAAAATTTTAATACAAGACTGGGTGGGTCCAGCACCCAGACTCACTCTAACTGGGAATTAATAGAGCAGGTGGATAAGTTTTGTTATTTGGGCAGCTACATCTCACCCGGTGGACGAATCACGGATGAAGTGTCTGCTCGCATACAGAAGGCCCGGTTGACATTTGCCAACTTGAGGCATCTGTGGCGCCGTCGCGACATCCGGCCGTCTGTGAAGGGTCGAGTGTATGCCGCGACATTTCGGCTAGTCCTGCTATACAGTGCAGAAACTTGGCCATTAAAAAACCGGATAAAGATAGACCGTCGGTGTTTGAACACTGTCTGCTGTCTACGCAGCATTGCACGAATCTGGTGGGGTAACCGGATGAGCAATGCTGAGGTTAGGCATAGAGTTTTAGCTAATCGCGG
>UZAN01042666.1:19970-41407 GCA_900618425.1 Echinostoma caproni | reverse complement strand
AAATAAAAAAGTAACCTTGCGCGCAGCACGAGAAGCAAGCTTAGCGATAAAAGGCGACCAGCATTAAGAAGTTATAGGCAATGTAAAAAGGGAAACGAGTCTTTGGAACGCAGTTGAGCAAAGTCAAAAGATAAATGAGAGGAGAATGAATAGTATTTTAAAGAAATTGAAAGAAGAGAGGTTTTAGAACTTTTAGAACTATTGAATGAAATGTGGTTTGTAATGCCCCAGGAGATGTGTTCAAGATCGGAGTCCAGTGACACGCTGACTGCATTACGGTCACGACCAATGTTGGTTCGGGCATGGCGAGTAGTGCGGTAGGAGAGGGAGTAGTGGAGGGTGGCGTCATCAACAAAAGAATGGATCGGGTTGACAGTTTTGGAGAGTAGATCATTGATGAATAGAAGAAAGAGAGTGGGCGCAAGTACTGAACCTTGGGGAACACAGAAAATGACTGAGATAGAACCCCATCAACTCGGGCAGAGATGGCTCGCTTACTGAAGAGAATTGATATGCACTCTACGAGCGCTGGAGGGAACTCGAGTAGTTTCGCCAGTAGACCGTGCCAAACTCGGTTGAAGGTCTTTGAGGTGTCAAGCGAGACCAAGTGTGTTTCTCCGTGGTTATCGAGTGCAGCTGACCAGGATTGTGAGACAAAAGCTGGCAGGTCACCGGTGGAGTGACGCGGTCGAAAGCCATACTGGCGGTCGCTCAGTAGTCCTTCACGTTCAAGAAACGTGCGTAGCTGGTCGGACATGATGGTTTCAAATACTTTCGAAAGAACAGATGTGAGGGAAATGGGTCGGTAATTGTTGGGGTTAAAAAGGTCGCTGCGTTTGGGAATGGAAAAAATCACGGCGTGTTTCCAGGGGATTCTAAAGGAAGAAAGTTAGGGGAAAAACGACGTAAAATAGGAGCCAGCTCGGGAGTACACACTTCGAGGACGATGGGTGGAATACCGTCCGAACTGGGTGGTTTGTTTGCGTTTAGAGAGCTCAATGTTTGACGGATTTTCCTAGTGCTAATATAAGGTAGAAAAGGGTTGCCAGTGAAGAAGGAAGAATTTGGAAGTGTAGGATAGTTGGGTAAGGTGAAATTGGCGACAAACTTGGTAGCAAAAACCCCCATTATGCGCACTAGTTTACTAATACATAAAGTATCTTCCTAATACCAGGGTTCCGGGTTTTAAAGAGTGGGTTAATGAGGTCACATGTCTAGCCAGAGTAGAAGTACGAAAAGGCGTGTCGAATTCGCGGTCTCTGAGCATTGGGTTCGCTCTTTGGAAGTACTTTTGCTAGCATGGCATGTTTCACCCAGTTAATGTGTTTTCTCCTATCTCCCTAATAACAATCAGCAATTGGTAATAGTCAGCTCTTCTGTTATCTGGTTCACTACCACGTCTATCCTATTGGGTTCGTTCCCTCTGCTGTTCATCACACTTAGGTGTATAATAAAAAAAATCGAAGTTTTGTCTCCACGACATAGACAACGCTGAACTTTGTTTTCAAATGAGGAGCCTCATTAGGTTATACGTTCTGCCATCTTCATGCATACCTTGTGGGCGTACTATGGGTTGTAGATGATAAGCTCCCCTTTGTATTATAGGGGTCATATTTCGAAGACCTATCTTATCGCTTTAAAACGATACGACCTGGAGCGGTCAACCAGAAATTAAGCGACGTTCCGGTAGTTGGACGACAAACATGAAAATGGTCGCATAAAAGTAGACACAGTGAATGAAGGGCATCCCAAAATACCCATTCCCAATATATAGGCCATAGGTTTCTGTTTTTTAGGGTGGGGCATGCGGTGTTCCACAAGAAGCCACTGAAGCGTCCAACCTATTAGATTGAATTACACACTGTCCTGTCATTCGTTGCTATTTCTATACCGGGGAGAAATCTAGTAAATTTTCTGCTGATAAATGTGGTTCCCCGGAATGGATGAATACAGGCGAGTAGAAGGTAGGGACAGGGAACGGTAATATCCAACTGTGGACGCGTAGATATTCGAACAGGAAAGTGAAAAGCGAGCAAAAGTTTTCGTCAAGAATTGTTAGAGGATACCAGAAGATACTAAGATGATGAACAAATGCATAGGGTACACGTCATAAACCAGGAATACCCTGTACACGAGATGGAGAATAGAACATTCAGTCTAGAAACAACTTTTTGATTTTGCGTCTATAGATGCAGGTAATATGTTTTTTGGGAAAAAGGAAAGTGTGTTCTCGAGCTCTGCTGTTTTTGGGGAAAATGGTTGCAATTTGGAGATGCAAAATATGGGAATAACCAGTTTAAATTGGTGATTAGCTGCTTGTACACGGAACCCATGGAGAAGACAAGTGTATAGAGACGGAAGAAGCATGCTCGGTTGAACAAAAATATTCCCAATAGATAAAAGATAATAAGCAACTTCTCATAGATGAGCTAGCGACTGCCATTACATGCCACAAGCGGATCGTTGCCAAGACTCTTGAGTATAACCCGATGGACAACAAGGGTAAATAGAGAAAGCTCCTACTCTACCTAATCGCTCTCCGCATCGCTTCCTGCCGTGTATTCACCTCGTCTACCAAACTTCACATGAATTCCTCCTGTCCTAAGCGGCTGTAGCAAACGCGGGTGGGTGCAGCAGGTGATTGCTAAGCCTGCTCAATGTATGTTCTAACCAGTGGGATCGACTAATCTGAATTCGATGTCATAACAGTTTCACTAACGTCGGAAACGAAGGCATTTTCGACCGAAACTTCTACCCTGACACAACCCTTCTCGATTAACGGGGAGCTTGTCTAATCAACTGAAGTTTTCAATTATCTTGGCACTACGATAAGACCAAACGGCCAGGCTAAGAATGAAATGCAACTAGAAGAGCCTTCCTACAACTACTCAAACCGTTGTGGAGTCAGTGCGAAATAAGCTTAAACACTAAGCTTCGGGTTTGCCAGGCTTTCATCCGCCCCATCCTCATTTATGGTTGTGAAATCTGGCCGCTAAGAGTACAAGATACAAGGAAGCTCGAAGTCTTTGATCATTACTGCTTACGCCGCATCTTGAAAGTAAATTGGAGAGATCGGATTTCCAATGATGAGGTTCGACGGCGCTGCTTAAACGTTGACAAGCTTTCAAAAATGCTACAACACCGGCACCTTCAGTGCTTTGACCATGTGCTCCGAAGGCCCGACACTCAACTCTCGCGACAGGCTGTAGCCCCCGCACTGTGCCGTGGATGGCGTTGCCGACTCGGTGGTCCACTGAAAACCTGGAGTAGTATGATCAAGGCGTATTCGGAATTACTGGGTCTTCAATCCGTATATGGAATTCGCAACTGGAACCAAAACCGGGTTTCTCACTGCGTCAATCTTGCTACCAATAGTCATGCAAGGACCGCCATCGTTGGGGACATCCAAGAAGCCGACATGTCCTCCCGCAGGAGTTAGTCGATCAAAATGAATGAATGACTACCGAATCCGTACCTAATATCCGATGCCTCACCTCAGTTGCTTACACGCTCACCCCAAGTAACCCGCGCCAATCTACGAAAATATCGACAGTCGAAGACTTAGACGAAAAATATGTTCCACACGCGACTAAAAGGTCTCGCAAGCGTAAGGTCAACTGACCACACAGAGGCCTAGAATACTCAACCTTTGAGGTTCAAGGGAAAATCACATCGGCGCCAAAGGTGTTTCAGTTCTGCGCACGCTGCTCATGCTTTGGAAATGCGGGCGGTCACTTCCTCCGCTGCACCGCGGTTATTGGTCACGCAACTACCTAAGTAGTAAAAATAATCTACTGTAGCCAGTTCTTGACCATCAGACATCAAAGGGGAAGGGGTACGCGCACCCAGTGTTGTGGCATCATTTTGCACTTAGAAGGTGCAAAACCCATACGGAATGGAGTTACAGGTCATGAAAGTCTACAAAGCGCTTTGTGTGTCCACCATATATTCAAACAAATAAACAAGCAAACAATATCGACTGCATACTCTAGATCGCACAGCTTTTCTCCAGTTGCCCATTGAATACGAACATTTTGGAGGCCACTCAGTGTGTTCTTCAGTATTTCGTCTCCGATGAAATGGAATAAGAACGGCGAAAGAGGGCACTCTTGACGAACGCCGCTGCTGGTTTCTAACGATTTGCTTAGCCTACTGTAGATATTAGTGCCACCAGAAGTATGCATGTAAGATGATTTCAATAGGTTTACGTACTTCTGCTGCATTCGTTTTCGAAGAAGTGAATTCATTAGGGCTTCGCGGTTAGCTGAATCGAAAGGTCTTTTTAGATGAAAGAACATTTTGATCTTTTTTCGACGGTGGTTGTGATGCAGCTCGAGGACCTGAAGGTTGACAAATACACTCACGACCAGGCCGGATTCTGACCTGCTCTTTAAGAATGTTGGTCTCTAACAGGGGGTTAGATGTCGAATTACGACGGACGCTGATCCTTAGATCACCAGGATCAAACATCCCGCGATGGTTTGCGCAGTGGTTGCAGAATCCGTTCAATCAGTGGTTCGTCGCATGATGATGATGGAATGCGCTCTTAAGGTCTGATGTGCTGGTAACAGAGCCTACGAGGTTATCGCAACCCATTTTGAAAAGAGTAGAAAGCCGTCCGATCCGGCTGATTTTCCTCTCTTGAGATCTTGAACACATCACCGGATTTCTGCTTCTGTCGGAGAATCACGTGGCACCGTCCACTGAGCTTCATCTGCAACATACGATAATATGGTTAGTATCAGGCTGTCCTAATTGTTTACTGAAGTACCCTGCCCAATATAGTAAAGATTCAACCGGCTTAGGTTGCTGGTTTCCATTACTGAACCGCAGGTCTTCACGACTAATGGTTTTTTCCTGTCTGCTGTTCATCACAAAGGGTGTGTAATAAAAAAAGTTCGATCCATAAATGTTAGTGAAAGCCTACTTATCACTACACACCCCACTCGATGCAATGGGCAGCGCGGTCCTGAGTATCCTGCGCGACGACCGATGTGGTATGGAATTATTTCGAGTTTGTGTATGCATTGGGTTTGATGGACGGGTATTGCTAGGGTGTACAGCCACTAAGCAGGAGAACGTTTATGGTTCTCGTCCAAAGCCTTTAGTTCTGTAAAGAACCCAACCGCAAGGCAGCGGGTGAAGCGGATTGGAGGCCCATTTACTTGGATCGATTACTCCACCATTTTCACCGACTGAAAAGCAAATTCCAGTCGAACCCCCAACCTGGAGGACTAAGAGAGTGAACTTTGTCTGACCTATATCCATTGACCTCCCAGGCATGATTAGATCTCCTGGCTTGACAAAAGCCATCCTGTGTAGCTCGTCGGGTCAAGGAGGTGCACAAGCCATCACACCACGTCAAGGTGCAGTCTCGTGATGGAATGGTAAGTACTTGAATCGGACATAATGGAACATCTTCAGTTTAAAAAGGTGCAGTTCTTGTAGCTTTCTGTTGTCAGTGGTTCTTACATGGTTATTGTGCACCAGTGTTTGGACTACTTCATTACCCCGACAGGTCTGCAGACTTCATCATAACTGAACTCGCATTAATCGATTATATATCGCTGGATTTTTTCATTGATTTCGCCTTATTCGTTCCATCATGCATAGAGTTGGTTGATCTTTGGTTCGTTATTAGTTTGAAATATCCTGACTAATAACACGAGATCCATAGATGGAACGGATCTCGCTGAAAAACTTGGGCGTCGTGCTCATTATTATTGGTGACCAACGCCTTTGTGTTTTGGTTTTCATTCGTCGTGGCTAAGACAAGCTAATTTCCTCAATCTCTCGACTAGTTAGTAACGCCATTTTCAGGTTGTCTCTGTGATTCTCTATGCCTCCGACTGCAGAGTTATGCATCTTATTGGGTGTCATCGTCCAAGAGGAAAGGCTAACTGATGCGGCATTGGCGATGGCAGATGTCGCTTTCAGCCATCGATGGTGTAGTGGCCGACAGTAACAAAGTACTTTTCTTAATATCCTTTAGTACTTCGAATGCGACTTGAAAATTTTCTGAGATTGAGAATATCTCACTTACCAGTGATCTTATTGTTTCGTTTCCTATTATCTAAGGTGTTGTAAATGTTGTATTCGGCTATTTACCCCACCAAGTCATTAAAGGGTAGTCGGTTAATTGTCTGGCTGTAATAGGCTACCATCCGTCGTTTCTGGCGTTGGTTGTAACCAGGACCTGAGATCGCTGTGGTGATCGAGAAGGTTCGATTATTCCGTCTTTTAATAGTAAAATTTTTATCGTTGTAGCTGTCTTCTCTTTTTTGCAAATAGGACGGTAAGAGGGATCCAGATGTGCGAAAAGGAATGGAACCGGAAGACTAACGGTTGAGAGACTGCAGAGCGAGAATGGTGACTGAATTCCTTGAAGGGGTATTTCGACTGACATGTGCCCTTGTAAGTCATGTCCTAGTAGTACGTCAGCATGTAAATCGAGGAGAACGGACAGTTTATCATTTTCATTCCGGCTACCTTTGTATATTAGGGAGACAATACAACGACCCCTGTTACAGCTTGTCATACGGGTGGAATCCAGGGCAGTATTACCATTGGATGTCCATGTCGACCATTTGTTCCTGTCTTCCAGAGCTTTCAGTGCTAATCCGTTGACTGGTACATCAGTAATAGCCTTAGTAAGGCTCGCAGGGGCTGCGGCTGCGCTGATGGAAGAGACGAGGAATGATGACGTAGCTGCTGTATGCTTTGAGTTGGCAGGAGCTCGAGAAAATTTCTGGAAATGTCCCCGTACGCCACACTACTTTCAAGTTGCATCTTTCGCAGGACACTTGTGACAGGGATGTCAATCATAGAAACAAAAGAAGCAGCCTGTTCGGGACGCTGCCAGTGTCATCTCAGGTGTCTGGTCCAGGGCGCTCGCAGTGGCAGTGTAGATTGAAGGAGGTGCTTGGGCAAATGTTTAGACTGCTGTTGAGCTTGATCGAGAGCTTTAGTTTGGTTGTAAGCGGTACTCACATTGAGTGTTTTATTTTCGAGAAGCCACTGGTGGATGGGGTTTGATAATAGCCCACTGATAAACGCGTCACGTATGGCGCCCTCCTCGTTTTGTTTTGCGATGGCTGCTTTAAAATTGCAGTCTCAAACAAGGTTTCTGAACTTCTGTATGAATCGATCTAGAGTTTCAATAGTACTCCGCTTCAATGTCACCAGAAGATGACGTGCTAAAATTTCGTTCTTCGTTTGGGTGTATAGGGATTGAAACGTTGTAATGGCCAAATCATAACCAGTGCATCGTGAAACGAATTTGTAGACAGTAGGCGACAAGAAGTGCATGAGGGTCTTGATTTTGTCTGGTTTGTTCTCTTCTACAAGTCCTAGGAAGTTGGTGAACGTATAGTACCAGTGTTCCCAGGAATCAGCACCATTTGGAGAATTTGGATCAGTGTCGAAACGATCCGGGTGTAGATGTGGGCCCATTGTAATTGGTCGATTAAATTGTAACAGAATTGATTATATGATTGATATGAACTTGTCTTGTAACAGATCACACGTTCAGTCGGCAGACAAGCCAAAAGACGACGCCTTAATGATAGGCTTTAATCGACCAAAAACGAATCTTGAGAGCTAACACGGAACAAGCAAAATGTTAGAATATGCACCCAGAATAACAACAGTTTATGAAACAGAAAGGACAGTTATAAATCTTCAACAATAGGGTGGCGATGTAGGGGCCCGGACTTCGGACAATAAGGTCTAAAGCACTCCGGTGGCAGCAACAACACCACTGCGCCACTATCGCCTTTCCGATTATTATGAATGAACATCAGATCTTTGTGACTTGGGGGCAGGGGATGCCCATTTTACTGGTAATCATCCAATGATGTGTAATGGAAAAACTAATTGAAGTAGCACCTCTGAGCTGGTAGACAGTGTTATCTGTTGATGCATGTTACTACTTCACTTTTATTTGACTATCTGCTAGAGGATAGGTAAGCTCCATGTATATTATCCATAAGGATTCGTGGGAATAGACTGCGGATGGGTGTCTGCAGCTCCTTTCTGGTCTGTTTTACTACTTGTTTGCTCAGTTCGAAGCACGAAGTGGCCCAACAGCTCCTTATTCTGTCCTTTTTGTTCCAGGTTCCACATCCAACTAAAGCCTACAAGACACCGGTTATTTACAACGAGTCGATGGCCCATTTTTCAGTTTATTTACCTCTTCCGGAAAACCATTTCGAGTAGATGAAAAGCAACGGGACTTGTTCTTATTTTCTATTGGGTCGCGCTCGTCCGGTCGCCATGCAATCTACAGACTTGTTCACGACCTATGGGAACCTTTCAGTCAGCCACTAGATTGGTGGCCGATCCTCCATCCACAAACACGGGATGCACCCAGTTACATGCGGTTTTTCTTTCGGGAGCATAATTTACGTATTTGGTCTCCGTTTACCCAGAGCTTTTAGGTGGTGGCAACAGCCCTGACTACAGTACCTACGGTGTTCCCGTAGAACACTTTCTTTTGGTTAACATCTGCTATCTGACTCTTACATACCAGTTTTAGTATTCACAACCATTGACCATGCGCCGTCGTGCGGTGGTTGCTGTCAAAGCAGTGGGGCGTGGATCCATCGCGGGAGCGTGATCAAAGCTCCCTTGTGGAGGCTTCTAGGGATCTGTCAAGCAAGGCCTTCGGGTTTCGGTTCGCTGAGTTGATTGTTGGTGCGTTGACTGACGGTCCTTNGTCCTTTCGGGATCGGCCCTAAGCCTCATGCACTTACTGAAATAAACGGAACGTGGACGGAATGGCACCTTATTAACTCTGGGCTGCCCGACTTGGGTGGTGGGCCTGTCCAATGAAATGCGAAGACTTCTCCAACCGTCCGGGGGAAGCCCCAGGTACCCCGCTCCCACGTCCATCTGGTGGGTTTTAACCGGTGAACTGCTCCTCCCCTTGTTTATTTACTGCTGTAATCTCTCCAGAAGCAATGGTGGACAACCAAAGGAACCCAGAAGGTGCCCACACAACTGGTCTTGTGAGACTGAGCTTTTTCTGGTCTCTACCCGTCGATATTTCAGGCATAATTGGATCTGGCTCTGAGGAGCCATTCTATATAGCTCGCGGGGTCATAGGGACACGCAAACCGTCACATTACGTCAAGGTAGAGTTTCGTGCTGGCCGTCGTCGTGATGAACTATATGGCTCAACAAACTGGGTTGTGTGGCAACACCCGCGGATCTAGCTTGCTTTTGGTATTTTTATCATGATGTCATTCAACCTTCTAACTATCCCATTCACGTCATCCCCATTGATTGACCAAATGGGTATCCGAACGACCACAACTACAACAGGCACCCGAAAATACTGGGTTAAAGACTGCAAACTGATGGCAGTCGCGTCCTGGTAATTGCTCAATAGGTGGGACGAACCACGTTGAACTAGCGAAGTCCTCCCGAACACAGCGAGTATCAACTTTATCCACGCGCGTGAGTCGTTTACGGAATCACATCCTGTTTATCACACAGTGATTCACAGAAAAAAGGACGAGTCCTTTAGTCAAAGCCATTCGATGAGGGGATATGTGGGATTTATACGGGTAAAGAAAAGTCGTAAATAGTTGACAGTACGAGATAAGGAAGCGTATTTCACCACTTCACAAACGTAGATTGTGCAAAATTCTCCATTCAACCACCAGAACGGCAGTTTTGAATCCCACTACACCACTGCAAAAAACTCTTGATTACGAGTCACGTATGATTGTGTTGAGGCTAATCGTTTTTTTA
The DNA here is from genome assembly GCA_900618425.1 of Echinostoma caproni. NCBI lineage: Eukaryota > Metazoa > Platyhelminthes > Trematoda > Plagiorchiida > Echinostomatidae > Echinostoma > Echinostoma caproni. Next base: position 31,651 of record UZAN01042666.1, on the reverse strand, counting down.
TTACACGTTTGTGTGAACTTCAAACGGGGTGGACCCCTGGTCACGTAGACCTGCTGTTTGACGATAGAGACCAATAATCTTAGCCCCGGGACTTGGAGTGGTGAACCAAATAAGACTCCTGGGTTGTGTGCATCGTCGAACACTAAACTGAGTGATACTGAGATTTCACTTGTAAAAAATACTATAAAACTCAAATGGTTCTCACAGATGACTACTCTATGTGCTCTGTGCTCCCCTGGTGGATCACTTCAAAGGTGAGCTAATCATCATCATTATCATCTTACAGCGAGATATAGACAAGCGAACTTCGCCGAGTTCTCAGTGTGCACAAAGTAAGTGAGAAATTACAAGATGGATTGGGTTTGGGCCTAACTGGAGGGAGACAAAGAAAGTGAACCTCTATGGTCAACACGCAGAGTACATAACCTAACTGTAAAACGATTTACGGAACCAAATACCCGTTATCTTCGAGAAGACCGAAACTCTTTTGTATTCCGCTAATCACTCAATCACCGCTCGATCTCTGCACGACCATAGGGTCAACCTAACTCGCTGTCAGTTCACAGGTCTCTTCTATCAACTATACAAAGGTCGAGTCACGACTCTCGGCAGCGTGGAGTAGCCTTCGCAAATCCAGCATCTTTATCTCGTTCGAGCGGGTTACCTCGAGTGTCGCAATCGCAAGGTTCAAAAAACATCCGCTGGGCATTTTTATTCTCGTAGTCTACAATCCAATGATCCCACGAAAGTATCTAAGATGAATTTTTGAAAAAGCAGCAGATCTCCAAGTATATTCTCATTAGCGTCTTACATCGAGATGCAATGAAGCGAACTTCGCTGATCGCTGCTTTTCTCACAGTGTCCGCAAAAAATGTGAGAATGTACAAGATAGACAAGGATTTGGCCAAATTAAATGGAAACTAAGAGAATCTCTGTGGTTGACACATAGTGCACAACCTAACTGCACCTGTATTACCTTTTCAAGCGTTCAGACCTGAAAAGTGACAACAAGAACACCACTGATGTCAATTAGTTGCCATATTCTTCAGTGTTCCAACCAATTACCGAGTCTTTTGGATCCCAACCTTGAGGTGTGGGACCTACTCGGCCCAATTACTATATGCCTTTGTTCATGAATCGTTTCTACGTCTGTCACTAACTAGGCCGTTTGTTACCGGCAGCGATGTTCGTCAAAGGTTCCCACTCCTATTCAATTTCGTCTTGGTCGATAAACTGGAGAGCGCCATAACTGGTCTCCAAAGTGCTGATATTGATTGGGTAGCTGACGAAAAACCGTGCGATTTAGAGCATGCTGATCATCGTCATCATCATCGTATAGCGAGATACAGTGGAGCGAGCTTCACTGATCGCTGCCAAGCTCACAATGTACACAAATCAAGTGATAAGCGCAAGATGGAGAGGAATTGGGCCTAATTAGAGGGAGGCAAGGAAAGTGAACCTCTATGGTCAACACACAGAGTACACAATCTAATTGTGCATACATAGCTTTTCAAGCATTCTGACCTGATAAGAAATGAAAACAGGAACGCCACTGATGTCGGTTAGTCGCCATATCGTTCAGTTTCTCCTAACAACCAGTTGCAGTCTTTCGGACCCCAACCTGGAAGACGGGAGACACTTATTCTACCTAATCGCTCTGTGCATTTCTTCATGCCTCGCTTCCACGTCATCTGTTGACCTCGATACGGTTTCTTCCAACCCGGAGCCGCAAATGAGAATAGGGTGCGGTGCGGCAGACAATGGCTGGACATACTCAATACGTGTCCTAACCAGCGAAGCCGACTAATCTGAATTCGATGGGACAATGAATTCTCCATCGAATCATTACCAAATGCTCAACGACTTACCTCAGAGTTGCGTACACGCTCGCTCCATCCAACCCGCGCTAAACTACGTAAACATCGGAAGTCGAGGACTTCTAGACTTCTAGCTTCCACGCGCAAATTTAGGGTCTCGCAACCATAGAGCAGAACTGACCCCACACTGGCGCAGCATACACGACTTTTCAGTTCCAACCAAATATCGCGTCTGCATCAAAGGTGTTTCGGTCCTGCGTAAGCTGCTGGAGCCTTGAAAATGCGAGCGGTTACGTCATTTCACATTTCACTACAGCTAATTCTTGACCATTAAGCGTGAGTGCTGGGGTAAACGACACCCGGTCTTATAGCGTAACTTTACACTTCGAAGGTGCAAAACGCATGCCAAAAGAAATACAGAACTTGAAAGTCTGTCAAGAGCGCTTTGCGCACACTCCATACATTCGAACAGGGATACGATGTCATCTTCGTACTTAAAATCGCACAGCTTTTCTCCAGCTGTCCATTAAATACCTACGTTTTGGAGACCACTAAGTGCGTTCTCTAGCATTTCGTCTACGACGAAATTGAACAGGAATGGCGAAAGAAAGGTACCCTTGACGAACACCGCTCCTGGTTTCTGACAATTTACTTACCAGCAGTATGCAAGTACAGTGGCCACAATAGGTTCACATACTTCCGCGGCATTCCTTTGCGAAGCAGCGACCCCAGAAGAGCTTCACGGTCAACTGAATCAAAGACTCCGTTCAGGTCAAGAAACACTGCGATTGTTGGCCAATGATGCGTTACGCAGAGTGAAGATTTGTCGATGCTACCGCGACATGGACGGAAGCCGGCTTGCTGTTCGCGGATATTCCTCCCATAAGGATGTCAGGCGATGAAGTACCGCAGAAGTCAACACTTTTGTGATTATCGGAACTAAACTAATTCCACGGTGGTTAGCGCAGTCGTTGCTTGATCCCTTCTTGAAAATTGGTAAGATCAACGATTCACCCCAGGACAAAGGGATACGGTCCTCCGTCCAAATGCTGCGAAGTAAGCTAGTAATTGAGTCAACAAGAGAATCACCGCCCATCTTAAAGAGAATGGAAAGAAGCCCACCATGTCCGGCTGCCTTTCCTTTCTTTAATGATTGAATGCAGCTTCGTACTTCCGATTCTGATGGGGGCTCGCATGTTACCACCCATGGGGTTCCCGCTGCAATTGCTGGACTGACCACATTAGCACTGGGCCACTTGAAATATTCACTAAAATACTCTGCCCAGCGACCAAGTTGTTCTTTTGCTGTGGATACTCTGTCCACTTTTATCACAAATGATCTCATTGACCGGTATGCGACGACCTCCGATGCTGCGTACCAGGTGAAACAGTCTTTGACTATTCCCTGATGCAGAAGGTACCTCCACCTCACTAGCTATTTGGGCCCACCGATTTTCGCGCTCTATCTTAAGACTTTTCCTGAGTTGAGGTTGCAGGCGCCACCGATCCCTATGCTGATCCTGGCAGATTGGGATCTTTCGCTTTTGATCCATAAGGATTACTGACTTCAGAGATCCAATGCGTTCGGTATGATCCGTTATTTTGTTCGTATCTTGGTCAACCGAGCAAATATTAATACTGACCTGTCACATTAGGCTTTTATCTAATCCGTTTGTTTCACATTCAGTAAATGTATATTTCTTTTTTTCCACTGCCTAACGTTTTCCTCACTTTAACTTGTCGAAAATACTGAAAATTCATCCTATCGGGTGCATAAAGCTTTACTTGACTTGACTTGAACTTCGGGCTCAGTCCCGAATGAAAATCACCTGCCAGTAGCGTAATATCAGAAATGCTCAACCGTGGAGTTCTTCCTTTTGTGAACTGGAACTGTAGTTGGTTGGTGCATATGAAGACTTGATGAATAAATATCTCTTCGTGTTGTTTCCCTTCCGAACGCTAACAGAACGCTGGAGCCTCATTGCAGACATTTCTGTTGACGGCTGAGACCTCTACTTTATCGTTTAGTACGATTCCTACACCACGCTGATCCAGTGATTGGGTTTCATCGACTCCTGATGGGCGAAGGAAATGACTCGAGGACAGATCTGGTACACTCAGATGGCTTATATTGCAATGATTATGAATTCGTCTGCGATATGCAATTTCCAAATAGTATCTTGAACTCGCGAGACGCGCTGGTTAACCCACTCGCATCAGAGTCCGCATGTTGGAGGCCTCGAGATTCACAAGTTGACGAGGCTTCGAAATCTGTAGTCTATTTAGTATTATTTGCCAGCTATTTTTTCGGGTGGCATATCTAGCGGTGGAAAGAAGGAGCAAAGGGGGATGTTTGGGTTTAGAAGCCAGAGTTGTTGGTGGGTTGAAACGGGGTGGCTAATAATTTTTAAACTAAATTTACGACTTGCCGCACCTGCATACTGCACGTTCTTGTGTACGGATAGTAAATTCAATCAGGTAACTAATTTGATGCCGTTACTTGGTAAGAGCGACGTCTAAACTTTTCTCCTGTTAAACCTTGATGTATGTGCTATGTCAATCAGCACACTAATCCTCATGGCCATCTTTTTGTCTATACATTGGGTGTTTGTTACGCTGTTTCACATTTGTCTGCACTCAGACTGTACCGAAAACATCATGGTAGGAGCATCTCTAGTAGATAACTCTGCCGTCGTCCGGCTCGCTACCACGCCTGATCTGTCGAACTCTTATGTGGTCCGCCACTCCAAGTCTCAGATCATGGTTGCGGTTTTTCTCTTCACAACCTAAACATGACAATACAAAATCATGCACGTTCCCTCTCTCTCTCGCTTGCTCTACCCACTTGCAAAGGAATCACGTACTCTTCACCCACACCAACATTCGCGAACTGGACAGCAACATTGATTCTGTACACCAATTACTACATTATTCTTTTCTTACCCTATTTTTCACTGAAATAAATTTCCCCTCGTCACACCACTCTCCTTCGAGTCGCCAACCACACTTTCCACTTCTCAGTTCTACCAAAAGCTTGTGCTTGCACCGTTATCCACCAGTCTCCGCGTCAAGAATACCAAATCTTTTCAGTCGTGAATTTCAGCTGATGTGGCGGAAGCGTTGACTTCATTCTTTCAACCGTTTCTTTTGTGCCGTATCGTTCCCGCAGTGGTGACGACTCTTTCATCTTGGATTTTCCATCTTCGATCATTGAGCACCTATTTGCAATGGACTCCGGCTGTTATGTTAACATATTGGAGATTTCAACGCTCACAATCAGGAATGGTTGACCTATTCTTATTACATCGTCCTTGGAACACAAAGCCGAACATTTCGCCTTGTACAACAACCTGAGCCAGCCATCTGGCCTTGCATGTGTCTCTCATCAAGTTGACGACCGTGCGCACACCCTAGATGTCTTTTCCACTTCGGTCTCTTTCTTCTTAGACATCTTTACTGTCTCTCTCACCTTGGTTCATCGGATCACTGCACAGTTTTCTGCTCCATTAATTATTCTAACCACGATACACCATCAACCCCAAGACACATTTAAGCTTTACAACTCGAATAACTGGGATAGTTTTCGTGACTTCCTAGCTTCTTATTCTTAGAACGGTTGTTGTTTCACTTCGGACGTTTCCAAATCTGCTTTCAAATTTACCGACATTGTTCTTCAAGGTATGCATCCTTTTCTTCTCACTCCCAGACGTGGTAAACCCAAATGTTCTGTGTGGTTTAACCTTGCATGTGATCGTACTGTACGCCTAAGACATTTAGCCGTTCGCCGTTGGACACTCGCTCACTCCCGACTGCTACCATCATTTCATGCAAACCAGGGACAGGTGCTCGACAAGCATTCAGAAACCCGAAGAACTCTTCGTCCGCTTTAAAGCCGAAAACTCGGTCTTGTCTGCCACCGGTAGACGAACACTGGTCCCTTGTCAACGATTTACGTTACAGCTGCCCATCAAACTTCCTCCCATCTCTGATTTCCCTAGTGGTTTTGTAAGTCAAGAGAAAGCGAAAGTTTTTGCTTCCCGGTCTGTCGTGAACTTCACCTTACCTCATTATCCTACTGCTTCGTCCTCTTATTTCACAGCAACCATTTCCTACCACAGCACTGGGAAAATCCGCCCAATTGCGCTCTTTAAATGCAAGAGAATCATTCAGTCTGGACGGTATTCCATTCATTGTCCTCTCTTTCTTCGATTTACCATTGATCTACTCACTAAAACTGTCAACCCTATCCATTTTTCTGCCGATGACGCTACTCTACTCTGCTCTCTCGGCTACCACACTGCTCGCCGTACCCAAATCAACATCGATCGTGACCGTAGTATAATCAATGTATCACTGAACTCTGATCTTGTGGTAGTGTCAACCATTTTTTTATATTTTTTATTACACACCTAGGTGTGATGAACAGCAGACGAGGTAAACTCCATAATCACGAGGACCTGCTGTTCAGTGGTTGAAATCGGCAACCTAAGCCCCGGAACTTGGAGTGGCGAACCACGTAAGGCCCCGATAGGTTAGGCGTGGTATTGAACCGGACGACAGCAGAGCTGCCTACCACCAAAGTCGGGTGGCGGTGGCGGGGCTCGAACCTCGAACCATAGGGTCCAAAGCACGCCGGTGACAGTGACTAAACCACTGCGCCATTACCCTGTTTCATTCAATGCTTCAAACCCGTTTTCCAGTTCTTTAAAACACCATTCATTCTGCCTCACTTATAGATGGTCAATGTTTGGATTAGCCCATTCGGTTTTTCACAGGCACCAGGCACTGCTGATGTTGGCTGTGGGTTTCACTCCCTGGGAGATCGTTAATTCCCCGTTATTTAAATACATTTAAATTCGGTGGAAATGTTTGTGGTAACCGACAAAGAGCACTGGACAGCTGTTTCGTCCTCTTTTGGACTCGTCCGCAGTGTGTACTTTTTTGTGTTGCTGTTAGGACTCGAACAGCGAACATTTGAGTCGCACCTTCAAACCCTTACCCCTGAGCTACACTTACTTTTTGATTCTGTTCCACAGACTGTTTCCCTTCTTGGATTGCTTATAAATTCTTTCTAACGCGGGTCGTCTTTGGTACCTCAGCTAGCTTTTCGTGCTCGTGCATCGTTCTATATTCCGCACCGGACGTTTCTTCATTGTAACTCACCTCTTACATTACAAAGCTCAAATCCATTCTGATCCTAAATGCTGTAGTCACGGGTGGAATCTTCTCCGTCTCTTGCTGATTGTGTTCAACGAAGAGCCATTCGGTTGACCGATGATGCTTCCCTAACCTCCAATCTGCAATCATTAGCTCATCATCGGGCAGTTGTTTTACTATGCATTATCCACCGCTACTACTTTGCTTTTTTTGTTTTCCGAGCAGGTCTCGGCAGTGCCTCTTCCTGTAACTTTTGCTCGTCCCTCTATACACTTGAATCTAGTCATCCTTATCACATTTCGGTCACCAGATGCACTTCTCTACTCCATTCGTCTCCTCCCCTCGAACTGACAATTTGTAGAACACCTTTCCATTCTTTTTCTCTTGACTTACAACCTATCACTCTTTAAGCGCAGAACCAATAACCTGGATCTTACTTGAATGTACTCCTCCTTTCTCAGTTTGTTCTTTGACCATGCATGTTTCTCATACTGTAATTGACATCGTGTGAGAATAAAGAAAGCCCACGATTTATGGACACAGTACTGCCAAAATAGACAATTGTTTTACAGGAGTCAAAAGAGAAATCTTTGGCTATTCAAAGCTTAAACTGTATGACAGCAGAAGGGTGTGCGAGGACCTTAATTCATCGGGGTCAGTGTCCAATTATTCGTTCTATTTTTGAAAAAAAAACTTAATGCTAAACCTCTAAAAGCCTCCTCACAGGTTATTGTGCTGGGTACGGCTTTAAGTCATTTATCTCTGCCATCTCTACCTTGGTCTAATATAATTGACTCTACATGCCTCTACTTAGACCCTAATAACGCGATCCTAATTATTATCCTTTCGGTTTTTGAAAAATTGTCGGTCTTCACTTTCTTATCCGACCGACTAGTTTCGATCTGTTGAATGAGAACACCTTGAAATTGAATACAATCAAGTACTGATTAATTTAGTTATTTCACTTTTTTTTCGAAACATGCTCAACAATGTGCGTCTCAGCTTCAATTTGGAAATTTTCACCCCATTGCATGCCACAGACTTCGCCCATGCAACACAGTGCTGATGCAGTTATTAGCACACACTGCCTTCTGTAAACCAATCATTGCGAAAATGTATAATTATTTTGCTGTCTTAGATGTTGATTTTTAGTCAGGGAGAAATGTTAGTCCAACTTCAACTTTCTCTGCTTGTTTCAGCCTGTGCTGGCCTTCGTTCGATGGCCACAGCCACTCTGGCTCCGGTAGCCGCTCGTCCTCCCTCCAGATCTGATCAACAGCAACACAATGGAGGCGATCTGTCCGAAACCAATAACAAACCATTACGCTGGAGGTGTATAGACGACCAGCCTCATGTGGGCAAATATAAATTTATTCGAACTATCGGCAAAGGTAACTTTGCCAAAGTCAAGCTAGCCAGCCATGTGATCACCGGGAAGGAGGTGGCTATCAAAATCATTGACAAGACTCAGTTGAGTCCATCTAGTCGACAAAAGGTATCGTTTCGCACTGTCCTCTATTCACTGTCTATCCTCTTCAGCTTTTTCGAGAAGTCCACTTAATGAAATTACTAGACCATCCAAATATAGTCAAGTTGTTCGAAATTATTGAAAATGATCGAATTCTTTATCTTGTTATGGAGTTCGCAAGTGGTGGTAAGTTATCGTTTTTGAAATATAGCATGCACATTCTATCTTTTTGTCATATGCTTTGTGTTTTTACATGGCCTTACGTAAGGATCAACGTTGCCAATTTGGTCATATTTAGTCATCTGATTCAAGCCAAAGCGGTTAACTTTGTCACCTATACGTCACAGTCCACACTTTACAAACCGGTTCTTGCTTGTCACTTATTGTCCTGATACTTGCCTCCTTTCTGTTACTTCTTTTTCTCATTGGTTTTCGCTTTATGGTTCAGTTCATTGGGTGTAAATCATTTGTATCGTTTGAACTTTGGTCATTCCTACTTGTTAGGCGTTGCCTACCTCCATTTTATTCCATTCTCTTCAACTGCTCTGTGATTGGTCAACGGAAAATGCCTTGCTGATATTTCATCCTATACCTTCTTTTCTACCTTACGTTTACCTGTCACGTGACATTCTGTTTTTGTCCCATTGTTATGTTTTAAATGGACCTATGCGTATTTTTGCCAGCGAATTCTCGCCTGCCAGTTATTTAGCCCCTGTTACAGTCATCACGGCATGCAACAATCGATTCACTCCCAGCCCACGCAAGACCAACGGGACTGTAGTGAATGCTGAACCTAAAAATTCCACAACTCTCACCCGCATATACACACGCAAATTTATGGGACATTTGAATACTGTATGCACCACGTGGAATGTTAGATCAGTGAACCCGCGCTTTGGTCCCGTTCAAGTGATCTGCTGGTTGCCCTGAATGCACTTCACCGATGTGGGGCATAACGATCTGAAGTGGTGATTTGGTACAATACTTGCTCAACATGAACAACCATCTGTATTCATACGATGATGACCCACAAGCATTGCGCGGTACGCGTGATCTGAATGCCTCTTAATGCTGCCTCATTATCTATACGTAGTTGACGTGTTGCGTATTTGGCTGACATTGGAGCACATTTAATTGTAGCAGACAACGTGATACGGGATGACGTCACGAATTCAACTTGCCGCACGCAATCTGAAATTCGCACGTGTTATTAGCGCACTGAATATTGTTGCATTGTCTTTAGAATTAACGTGCTCCAATTTAAGTGTTGTGGTCTGCTTTTATGAGTCATATTGGTTGTTTCTATTTAAAAGTTATTCTTGTCATCATTCAAACGTTCATTATCGCGATTAGGATCTGACACAAACCGGAAGGTGTTCTTTTGGCCCGAGACTTGTTAACCATCTATCCAATCGATTACCGTAAAAGAGTAAACTGATTTATCTCATCCAGTGAAGTTGAGTCAGGCACGCATTTCACATCTTTTCTTTTTTCTTTTTCATTTTTACTTTCTTTTATTGTATACACTATGATACAATTTTCAGGAAGAGGGATGCTATGCAACACACAAATGGGGAAAGCCAGGCGTTGGTAATGGCATTCGAACACGTCCCCCGGGGTGATAATTTGGTGATGTTACCACTGGGCCACCACCGCCCTGAAGACCAGTGGACTCCGTTACTGCCTTACAATATAGATATATTTTCACACACGCCTGAGTACAGATAGTCGGATATCATGGCGACGCCACAGGTGTTGCACGTTGTTGAACGCTGCTCTAACTTTCGCTATTCGTAATATGATCTCCTCCCCAACGCCACCATCAGCTGCAATCAAGCTCCCGAGGTACTTAAAGTTCTCAACTACTTCCAGCTGATCACCATAGAGGGTGAGTGCAGGCACAGGCTCCTACCAATCTTAAACAGGCACTTGGCATTTCGACGGTGCAAAGCACATACCATACCTGGATACCTCGATTGATAAGCGGTTTAACGCATCTTGGACTGCCTGTGTGTTGTCACCCAGCAAGGCGATGCCATAGGCATATTCTGAGTCAAGGACTCTGTTTCCTAGGAGTTCGACCCCACCGTTTGCTAGTCCGGACAAAGCATTCTGTAGAAGTCAAGTCAATTATTTGCTTTATGCCCCCCGAATGGTGAACGTCCTCTATGACAAAGTTCAAAAGGACTGGGCATATGGAGCAGCCTAGTCACACTCTACTGAAGACGGCGAGGGGTGACGAAGCTGGCCTTGGCTCTAACCTAACCGGAGATATGACGATACTATTCTTTGAGGATCGATACCTCAGGTACTCCATTCCTCAACAAACAGTTCCATNCAAAGTGGAAAACCGTGCGGATATCTGAGAACACAATAATCATTGTTCTTTAGTAGGCATGGTGGTGCTCTAGTGGCTGTCGGAGGGTGAGGGTTTGATCGATAAACCCACGACCGGCGCGAAAACCAGCTTGCTCCTCGCGAATCTGCTTCTCACGTGTCTTGCACAATCTGCGGAGAATGACGGACGCCAACGGCTTTGACGCTATCAGGATCAGAACCCGTATGATTGGTGCAGTCACTGTGCGGGACCTTTTTGAAGATGCGGATAATAGTCAATTCCTCCACGAGAAGGGGACCTGCTCGCTGTCAAAATTTAGAGAACAGAGCTACCAATTCTCTAACGTGCTTTGTTCCACCATCTTTGAATAGAGCTGGGAGAAGGCCATAGGAGCCCGGTGCTTTGTGACGTCGCAGTGATTGGATCTCCTTACGGTGTTCCAGCTCAGAAAAATACTGTCGACTGGAATCCAATCCAGAAGGGCGGCTTCAGCTCTGTTATTTCGAGTCACGCCAACGCTAGCAAGACCATAAACCGCAGCCTCACGGTCCCCAGAGAGGCCTAAGTTCAGTTCAGTTCTTACAACCATTAACCATGCACTTTCGTGCGCCGGTTTTGGTTGCTATCTTTTGGTTGTCCATTTAGATAAAACAGCAGAACGAAGATTAGAATGTTGGGTGCAAATTCAAGCGGAAGATAGCGAATTTATATAGACTGATGTTACAAGAATAATGAGTAGATGCATGAGCGCCACTGTTTGCGACACCCAGTCGTATCGCTCAGTATCTCTAACCATCGGTGACCATCATCCCGAGGTCCCCAGCAAGAGAGCCTAACGGGACCTATGTGGCCGAGTTTCCTGGTCAGGGTTTTCATACCCTCATGCCAGGTCTTCGTTTGA
>UZAN01042665.1:27306-46620 GCA_900618425.1 Echinostoma caproni | reverse complement strand
AAGAGCCACAATTCGTCCTGGGAGAACTGAACTGAACTGAACTGAACTGAACTGAACTGATCTTCAAGGTCAAGTTAATCTTACGCTTTACATAAATGGTTTTAGTTATCGTTATATGTTAAAAATCTACCATAGTTGGCGATTTTAGGCCGATGAATCCTAATTTTCAAACGAATACCCCAACGAACATCTCTGACAGGGATGATGTTTCGTAATGTTGCAATGATTACTGCAGTAATGCAGTAATCATACATATATGTGTACGTATAAAAATATGTATACGTACGTATACATAAGTATACATGATTACATATATATAATCATATATGATTGCTGCATCAAACATGTATTGCATATATAATAAATTCATAAATTCATGTATGCAGCGAATAATTGCAGCAATCATTTCAATAATGATAACTTTTTTTATGCACACGTCATTAGATAATATGCAGAAAAATATTCGGTTAAACCATGGTTGTCGATTTTCTCCTTTTACATTTTTTTTGTCTGAATAATTATTCATGATGATAATGATAATTATGCTCATAATCATACCCAATGATAACTAATTAATTTATTGAATAATAATTATTTAAATAATTATGGTAATCAATTGTAATTGCTTATGATAAGTTACCTAAATATAATTATTTAAGTATTATTCTGATATTTATATAAGTTGTTGGAATAAATGATGGCCATCATTTTACCGGCCGGTACCGGTAAAATTTTTCCACTGTAAATGTTTTTTGTAAACAATTGATTGACTGATATATAAAATTGGGAGGAAAATATTCCCAAGGTTTTTAAAAATGCTGAAAAGACGTTTATATATATAAGCGTTTTTCTAGCATTTTCATACATTTATAGTCACTACAAATTTATAGTGACCACTATAGTATTGGTCAATGTACACGTTGACCGCTATTTCCGCATTGTATACATGTATAGTAGTCGAACAGTAGTTGTTTGGCTAGCAAGTGAAATGGTCTCGATAGAATATATCAGCTGATATTAACTATCAAAACTACCTGAGTGACCGGTCACCATCTTTCGGCTAAAGCAACGGTGCGTTTCGCTGAACGATCGGTAACGCTTGTGGTGCACGGGTCTGCTACAACCGGAATATCCCAATGGTTTTATTTCAGGGTGCAACTCAAAACAAATGTATACACGTATACTTACAAGTACACGCTTAGCTCTTCCACGGAAGAGATAGGTGTTAATGAATATCCAATTGAAAATCGAAAGTTTGGTCGATAGGATGAAACGAGGATGTATTGATTTACGCCGGGCTATTAGATGAAGTTTTCCATCCTAGATGCATAGTGAATATTCATCCGTAATAGGTGAGGGTCGTTCAATAGCGCAGACAGTAAGGCAAACCTAGTCTTTTCGGTAGAAGGTAATGTTCTTCATGCCACCCTCCGCGACGTACCAAGAGAATCAATCTATCAAAAGACGTTTTCCATGACTCCTGCCCGCTTCTCGGTAGCTTGTCTCAAAGGTTCCCAACTCAGGGTAGCGATAGAATCTTGTATTCCTGGGCTTCTGTTGCTGACTCAAGTGCAGTGTTAGTTCTGTGTCTTTCTTTGCCTAGGTGTTTCCGTTCTGTGCCGACACATGGGGTGGCTATTTGGGGTCCAAAGCAAATGATTGACCGGGAAGAAAAATAGCAGAGCCTCAGTGCGATCACCGTTAGCGGTGGCCTGAGTGCAATTTGTTGACCAATACGAAAAAACCGCATGGATGCTGCGGTTATCAGAGCCAAACGAGAAGTTTATGCAGGGTTCTGTGTGAAGCTGAAAAGTCAGAAAGTAGGGAAATGTTTGCTCCATTAGAGTGCAGCAGATTTACGATCACACGATTTACCTCATGCATGTTGCTGCTTATTAGGTGCAGTTGCATTTACAATAAAAAGAATATTTACTGTCAAAACCGTACAAAAATAACTATTATGCTTGAATATGCAGGATGGTTTACTCAGAAGTAGGCTCGTTATTTACAAAATATTTAAAATCAGTAAACCTAATAGGTTGTCGAGGAAGTATAAATCAATTAAAGTCCCGTTGAAAAACTGCCTGTGAACACTCCTAAAATTGCAATAGCGCGGGGTTTTATGATTCTTTCATATTTAAATTGAGACCAGGATAGGTCATGTCTGCTTTTGTTGACTGCGGCAGAGATCGACCAAAGCAGTTTGCTTACCTCAATTAAAACCTAGAGTGTTCTCACAGGGGCTTAACTGCAATATAATACTTTTCCTTTCTGAGATCTCCCCAAACTATTCCAATTCTTTGTTTCGGAGTCACTGACATTATATAAGACGTGATCAGATTGTTATTCTTCCAAGTGCTTCGTATACCACATTTTTCTCCAGAAACCAAGCATGAGTTCTCCTACGTTTACCTATAGTTAGTCTTTCCATTACGCACCATAATGTAACAATGAAGATTTAGTACAATTCAGTTAACTAAACGACGACAGTTAAGACTAAGTTTAGTTTTGAGGGTATGTATTAGAGACAAATTTAAAGAGACGGTACCAACCGTCTGATTCAAAAGACACAAAAGCTGGATTTGCAATTGTCGGTTTTCCTAGTGAGCTACATTAAAAAAAATACTATGTGAGTAGTATTGTTCACTGCTAATTTATAGTTAGCCCCAGTTGTCAGGAATTGCACTTGGGTTAGCCAGTTGGGTCTATCAACTGTAGTTAGGCAAACCTGACCAATTCATACAGCCAACAAGTTACAGTTATTGCAGATTCCACCTGAAGATTACGTAGAGCCATTGTTCCCTTAGATTCTCAAGTCACTAACAAATGTGCGTACGTCCCATGGACGAAGCAGAATATTAGAATGACAGGATATAAAATTAACATAAATGATACACACAAACCCACGAACCTAAACGCATCCACACATATATACATACATGACTGCATGCATTCATAAATGCGTACATATATACACACACATACATACATACATACACACATACATACATGCATACATACATACATACATAAATAGATACAAACATACACATATACGTACATACGTATATACACCTCCATAAATCTTTACTATTCAAATTTTGACTGTCTTTCCGCATCATAAAAATGTTGTATGTTTTAGCTTCTGTATCATTTTCAGCATCCAAAACGATACTTCAATACTATTTATCCCATATTTGGGGTAGATTTTACTTCCCTTGAATCATATAATTATATAAATTTTTACTGTAATATATATAAAAATATGCAAAAGCATACTCCAGTACGTATATTCCTTTCAGCTTATATCGGTATGTTCGTGTGCACATACCCACATAAATAAATATCAGCTGTTATATAAATGCATAAGTAGAATAGCGCATCACAGGGTTAGTGACTATCTCTGTTACGTAATTTAGATCCAATTTACCTCAAAATAACTTATGCAAACTGAAAATCAACGGAGTGAAGTAAATTAAAATTATGCTTTCTTCATACACAGCTGTATATACATAAATAATGCTACACGAAGGTTTCAGTTGCAATTAAATTGATTTTAGATTTAAATTATTGAGCAGAAAACAAGAAGAAAGTAAAGAAATACCTCCAAATTTTGGAGTTTAGTGCGGGCTGGTTATTAGAAAGAGGAACTGGTGTAGATTTATGTCTTTATTTATGGTATATAATCGAACAACTAAATACAATTCAATCAAACCTTCCAAAACGGTGCGCATCAATGATGACAATACCTATATAGACTTTGAAGATGAAACAGCTTACTCCTTCAGAAAATAGTAGATTGGAATTACCATTTAGTTTTGATGAGATCTGAATGGATCAATATAGTTGTCCAGTAGGTTTCGGATTTCCAGTTCACGTTTCATTTGCTCTGTACAAAACGAGATTAAAAATGATTGGTAAATTAATTTTCTATTTTATTCTCAGCTTGCTATTGTCCGGGGTTACTATTGAGCTAGCCACAGAAGTAAGGAGATGGCGGTTTGTAGCCGGTTATCACTACTCCGCTGAGGTCATAAATCATATTAGGGCGGTTAACAGATGCAAAGTAGGCTGACAAATTTTGAAAATAGGTGTGGCATTTCTAATAATATCCTTTCGAATTATGTTACGCTTCTCTGTATTGTATTACATACATATATTCGAGGCAAACTTGTGTGTGAACGGTTACAAAGTAACCTTATTTACATTATTCAGCTGTTTCCACAAACATATACTCACAGTTTGCATGTGTGCAGTCAAAGGTGCATACCTACATAAATTAAGAAAAAGGTAGACAAACTAACACTCATGTGTGTTCAAGTATGCGTGTTACTTACACGGATGCATATAAACATATATAAATACGTACATAAATACCTACATACATGTGTGTGTGTGCATACTCTCACGAATACAAACCAATATACTTACGTAATCCTTTGCAACATATAAATTGTTGATGAAACATCCACTCTAAGATATTCGGAAAACAGGTGTGTTCTGAAAAGAGAGCCGACGTGATACTGAATGCATTTTCTTCATATCGGTATGGATAGGCTAAGGCATGTATGGCGGTAAAATTCATGGAGCTGGCGAGGATTAAGTGGACAATCATTGGACTAGTTGTTGAATGTTCAAAGATCAGTCTAAAGGAGCAACAGCAGCAGAAACGAGTAATCGCACTGGGAGGAAGAAGAGACAAACTGATGCAGAATAGCAAACACTTCCTCAGTGGAGATTTAAAAACCTGAGCTGATCACAAAGGAACTGCTAAATGGTTGATTGACCGTGGCCGTGCGATTTCTTGTGTGAACTAAAGCAAATGAAAGACACATTTGGATATTCGTTTTGAAGAGTTGAAGATGGCGTCGTCTCAGACCCAGAGGTATCATCAGATGCAGAAAAAACGTGCGTTTAGACCCACAGGCGAGGAAGGGTAGGTTTAGAGTTGAAAACCAAATTTTCCCTAAAAAGAACAAGGTAAAAATCGGAGTTATTCCGTTGAAAAGGCACATACTTTGGAGAGAATAAGCAACCATTGCATTGGTATTTTATTAGAAGACTGAATAGTTATTAGAAATCGTTGCTGACTTAACTGTGCCTAAACAATAAAACTGGGGGAAGAGTTAAGATAAAAATCACCCTTTACGGCAGTGTAGTAACATCCTGTTCTAGTGCATTCCTGGGACTAATGCAATCAGATAAATGGGCGAAGATCTCCCATAAGGTAGCAGATGACTAACCAAAGGTGACAGATAATGGCGTTGGCGACCTACAATTTTGCTGCTGTTTACAAGAACTTCTTAAAATCGTGGTATAAGTGGAATAAAATTATTTTAATTGGTACCGCTGATGGAGTTTCCTCTGCTACTAGCATTTTGTCATCTCAATATTTTCATCATATGCTTATTGTTTTATACGACTAACGTGCACCTATTTACAATTTATTTCTTATTTTCAGTTATAAATTTGACAGCATTAGACTAGCAAAAAGATGTTTCATTGCTTGGCATCTGGCCGTTGTGCCAGTTCATTGATTACAAAATGGAGACCTAATTCTTTTGTGGTCGCACGATATTTGAAATGTTCTTCAGACACTTCAAGTAATGTACAAATCCGTCCAATTAAGAAGGTTCTCGTTGCAAACAGAGGTGAGTTCATTTATTTTAACATGTTTTGTATTCATCGCTATAATTCCAAGCGTTTCCTTCGTGGTTTTTTAGAAAGTTTTAAACATAGCACTGAACCTAATAATAAAAATGTTTGATCATAGGCTTTCTGAGATAATTCAATAAATCCATGACGATATGAATGAGTAGATTCGAAATAGTGCTGTTTGTTATAAAGTGTAAAAGCGTTAATTAAAAGCTTCCTTCTCAGCTCGTACGATAAATGTTTCAAGGAAATTTGGATAAATTTTCCGTTTGCAAGCATAACTATGATAGCTATGATGCGTTTGCTAGTGCAAGTTAAAAAATATCCAAAGTTATTACAAAAGGTTACCTTTTGTGATATAACTGAAATGTCTGCGTTGTGAGAAAGCACCGGGATAGAGTCAATTGTAGCGTTTGTTGAACTGGTCCAAGTTATTGATTCTAGGGATGTTCCATCTTTGTTGTCAATTATCCTAAGGCGTCTACCTCAAACTGAGAAACTACCCTTAATTTAGTGCAATTTTTCAAGTGCTTTTACAGCACGATAGAAAAAATACTATCCAATGAAAGCTTGCACAAATTTTCCCTATAATTGCTGACGCAGTAAGTTATTGAGAAAATTGATATCAATACGGAAGCAGATACTACATCTACGTAATAAAAGAAAACCATAATATAAATTACATGCATCCCCGAAGCACGTTTGTTTAAATTGATACTTGGTTTACTTGACAGAGAGAGAGAGTGTGTTTAGGCACATCTGTATGCTTTGGTTACCATATAGTGTTCCGTTTTTTTACCTCTGACTTTGATAATCTATTCTGAAAAGTCTCAGCTGATTGAAAAATATCTGAGGACATTCAGCGCTAGGAAAGGTATTTGGTGAGACCGAGGTTGGGAAAAATGGATGAATCTGACGTTAACCTATACAGTTTGACTACGATCACCCCCCTGAATATCTCTAGGTTTTCAAGAATTGAACAACCATAATAGTTTAGCGATTATACGCGAGTTAACCGGTGCCTGTGCAGTGCGTAAAATACTTTTTGGTGCGTTATTCACAAATACAAATACCTCAAGAATTCTACTTTTATCACTGTATCACTTGGGCAAACACTGAGAAAATGTTTGAATTAATCAGATGGATTGTTAAAGATTAGTAAAACTCTTATTGATGAGAAGTAGTTAAAAGAAAATCCAAATTACTGTTTGTCCAAAATAAAGGAGAACAAAAGATATTATCAATCCCCATTACAACTTGATAGTAGGTAATGCATAATCCTGCTGAAGGTTTCTAAACTGCTGTTCCATAAAAGCGTACAACGCATCAAATCTGTTCACCATTATCCCAACAAATGCAGGTGAAATTGCTATTCGCGTGTTTCGAGCCTGCAGTGAAATGGGGATTCGGACGGTTGCAGTTTACAGTAAACAAGACACAATGCAAATGCACCGTCAGAGAGCGGATGAATCCTACTTGATTGGAGCAGATCTGGCTCCAGTGGCGGCTTATTTAAACATTCCAGAAATATTGCAAGTTGCCAAAGTAAGTGCGATATGCGTTTTAATAAACCCTACTTGTATTTACGGTGGTTGTGAAAAATTTTATCAGGCTGAATGGATGTAGAACAACAATGTTTAAATCAAAATAGCTGAAACTTTAGGGTTTCGTTTATACAAACAATAAATTTGCACTTTGTTGAGTCTCTTTTGATTAGTACTTTTCGGTTGCGTAACTAGATGAACAATCATTCGTAGATTGTCCCCAAGGTCCTCTACCGGAAGTCCAATGTTACCTCTGTGACAAATTACCTCGGTTGGGAGTTTTTATATCTTCATATCAGATCTTATTTGGACTACTCTCACCTTTCTTGCACTCTTTGACTACCTCCGCAAGAATTTCACATAGAGAAAGTCTATCCGATGGCATGAGTAACACACGCATCAGACATGGTAACCTATTGAGGTTGATCACTTGCTCCTAACCACGGTATTGGCTTTTCAGTTACCTAACCGAACTCGATTAACGCAGCGTCGACAGCGATAGTCGAAAACAGGTAGGTTTTATTTACTCCGCTTTCGTAACAATCCATTCTCCGAACCGTATAACTTCATTGGTCGACTACTACCAAGCAGCTGTATATCGCGACGGCTCTGTAGGTGTCTCATGTTGATAACGGCCAATCGAGCATTCTGCACGCATGCCAATACTCCATCCGCGGTTTGTCGACCAGGTGGAACGCAGTAAAATTTGCTTACTCCAGCTATTGTTAAAGCAGCTGTAGTAAGACTGGGATTTGGAACAAACTAATTCTTAAGCAATATTTTTCACTCCATAGTTGGAGAATACACGTTTAAGATAATTAAACTCGCACTGAGTTAATCCAGAAAATGCGGCCATTTGTCTGTTCTTTACATAGTTATGCAACAAGATCAAACAAAATAACACCTGATTTCACATAGATATCACTGTCTTTCCACAAAAAGATGGCCGATTCAAGAATAATACTCTTTACAGAGTTAAGAAGGAGAGAACAGCTAAGACAATCACCTCAAAATTACTCAAATAAAAAATTGATAATAATTCAAGCTTGGCTTGGAATATTCTTATTAAAAGATACTAATGGTGGAATGAAATTCTTTGGTACACCCCGTCAAAAGCTTCAGTGACAACTCACAGTGAACTGGACTGAGTGCAAGACCACTTTTAGATCAACAAAGATAGGGATAGTAGATCTAAGGAGGGTTGTTTTGTTTTCTGTAACTTCCAATGTGTAAACCCTACGATCATTAGCTTCAACCAGGTCCAAAAACAATGTGATTATCACGCGTGCACCGTTCACGTGCGGCGGACAAATTGTAATGCTACGAGGAACTTTGAGCTGATCCAGAAGGTGTCAGTCATTGGAAATTTTTCAGCACGTAAGTACATATATTTTGAAAACAAAGTTATCCACATGACCTCCTGCCCATATATTGAACTTCAAACAGAGAGAGAGAGAGTTGGCAAGCAGGTTTGCTGTCGACCACCTGAGTGTTACACCTGTTCCAGCAGGATCTCATTTGGTACTCTAATTCAAGTCCCAGATCTTAGATTTTTAAGCATCACTACTGAATAGTAGGAACTCTTGATTGTGAAGTTAGCAGCTTCGTGTGTAATATAAGAAGTAATCCATTTCGGTCTGAGAAAATTAGAAGAGTGTGATTTTGTGCTACGGTTTCCATCGTTTTAGACGAGGCATAAAGTATTATTGAAATATATTTGAGGCCCAAAATACTTTTACCATAAAGTTACATTTGTGGAAACTTCTCATTGATGCACGAGCAAAATCGGTTTTGCCATGATACTTAATCGCAATAATTCTCATGAAGCATTTCTAGTTAATATCCGATGAATACATACCACTAGTCCCGTTAATTAACATGAAACAAAATGATAATTTCGTGGACAGATCCGCAAACGTTTGGAATCGTTATTGAATGAATATAAGTGTTGATCACGATGAGAGAAAGTAGAAAACAAATTTGAAGAGTAATGGTTCACCTCTATGGGACAAATTCAAATTCAAATTTTTATTATGGGATATAACTTACAAAGACTTCGCTTTTTCAAATCCCATAGGGTGTTTACACTTTGGTTCGGAACACGATTCACAATGTCACACACAGTACATTCATGAAATTACAGTAGTAAGGTAATGTTTTTGACGTGCACAGGAGAATATACTATGTAGTTGGCTGTTGAAAAGCAATGATTGCCAGTGCATCATCAAGCTGACGCTTGAAAGATATTAATGTCGGGGCACAGACCACGTGAGGGGGTAGAGAGTTCCATGTGCTGCACACTCTGACTGCAAGCGAGTGACGTCTGCAGTCAAGACGGCTCTTTTGGAGTGCCAACTTCAGCGGGTGCCCTCTGAGATGGACGTTGTGTGATAAAACGAACAGAGATTTACATGGATGGTTGGGTTGTTGGAAACTCCGATAGACTAAGATCATATCACCTCTGATTTGACGATATTGGGATGAACTACGGGTTCTCTGTGGCAATGGTATAACTAGCCGAGTGCATTGTACACCATGGCTGTCCCGCTCCTACTCGCTTTGGTTTTAGCAATGGTAAGAAACTATTCTGTTGCTCTGAAGCATAAGGGTTACGAGATTCCCGTGAAAAACGATTATTTTGTCTACCCATTGTCAAATTTCCACCAGATGTTGCAAGGCTGCACAGCAAGAAACCGGACAACACCATTCAATTCGTTTTTGCATCCGCTTCATTGTGCGTCCGACACGGTATTATACAACCAACTAGAGCAACGTACTGTATTTTAACCAAATGAAGGTTTAAATCTAATAGAGTTTTTCTGATAAGCGTTGGGTCACAAAGTTGTTATTTATTCTCCATTGACTTCGGAAGCTCTCGTCTGAGTTTCAAGTCGTTGGTGCTTTTTGTTGTGTTTATTTTTTTAAATTTTTTTCCTGTAAAAAGCGCATGTGTCTGTTCGTGTATTCCCCGCGTCAAGACGGCTTTGTGTTTTAAACAAATACATCTTCCCACTGAAAATTTTCTTCCATGTTCAAAAGTGTTCAGTATTCGGCCATCTGCCTAATCATAGGAATCGGTGCTGAATACCCCAACACGACTTTTGGCTCACCAAAGAGAGGTTATCTCATATTCCGGCGTTTCTTCTATAATCATGGCAACAGCTCGTGCTTTCGGTTCCAAACCATTTCTGAACCTTTCGATCTGAACGAGTACAACAAAACTATAGTCATGGAACCGTTATCCTCATTTAGCTCCTGAGGTTGGTTGTACTACACGAGAAAGATTCCATTATGATCGGCCTAAACAAAAGGCGTCCTTTATATTGGTATGCACACAAAATTATGCAACCAAAAAAACTTAGGGGAATTCATGAACTTCTGATAAATGAGCCAAGACAGGAGAACAATACGTGGACCCTGCATTTACCAGTTCGAAGGTGATTAAAAATTAATAAATCCAAACAGCCCTGGACAAAGTATGTAATAGATGACGATCCGTGAACTCACAGGGGACTGTTTTGACTCCCATCCAAACAGTTCGCATTTCGAGTACACCAGTGAAATGTCTGGAACAGGTTTCTAGTGTTCTCTGCCGAACTTCACACACAAAAAACGGATAATGCTCTGTCTTACATCCGATGCAGTGTTAGGACACGAATTTGAGATTCGTGGTTAATACAACAGTGACCAATTACGGTGACGGTAAAATTGTTTCCAAAGCAGCGTTCAGTGGAATAGCTTTCATTGGTGTATCACTTCGTGTTTTTGTTTGATGATTCTGCACCATTTCCTTTAAAAAAGTTTGATAGATATAGTTTTGTTCGTTAATTCTTCTGACCACGTTTACATTAAGGTTATAAGTTGATTAATGGCATATAAAAACGAAACTGATGATAACACGGTAGATTCGTCATGTTCCTTGAGAAGAGATATTTGTGCGGAAAAATCATTTTGTTTCAATATTGTACAGATATTTTATCAACTAGTTTTGGAAATCTGTTATCATTTATCTCTATCTGGTAACTTGCAGTGTTGTTTTTTTTCCTTACACCAAAATGTGTTTCCTGGGATCAGTCTACACGGTGCATAATATGGAAACATGAATAAGTTGACTGCACATCCAAAAAGCATTGTTGTTGCACTCTTTCCATACTTGTTCTAAACAATAATAAATAACCGTTATTTGGACAATAGTGTAGATTATTTACCCATGCGTGGGTAAATGCCTAATATCGGTATTTTGACGCCATTATGGAATAATCATTACTAAAATCAACGGATCATCTGCCGTTATATTTGTATAGTCACAACCATCCAGACATTTTGGCGTTTTTTTTTCAACCACAAGCTGCTCTATTACGTCAAACAAGTCAAAAAATCTACGGTATAATGTGATTCAGCCTACATAAAATGTTGCACTTTAAAAATAAGACGAGCCGACAGCATATATCGCAGTGTACCGCATGACCAGGGCTTTTGGTTAAGCTACATCGAAAGTCCATATGCCTGGATTCTCGTGTCCCTGATCAAAAAGGCGTCGGTTTTAGTTTATTGAGAACTCTGGGGGAACAAATCTAATATTTTTCTTGTTGAAAAAGGTAAACAAAAACGATTTTCCTCCGTTTGTCGGCACATTTTAACCATGTTGCTATCATTGGACTGACTGGACCGCCAAAAGCGACGTAAACTAATCACTGACCTACAGTTTGAAGTATCATGTTCAGAAATCCCCTATTCGAAGTCGTACAAAGAAATGGATATTTCTGAGGGACATCTCTTGGAGAAAGTACAAACGACTTCCAAATACTTGCACCTGGAATATTTACCGACTGCTGCGAAACCACTGCACCAAGTTGGTGGGCGAAGATAAACTAAACCATCAAGAATCTCTAGCACAAAAACTTATTTCAAACCCCAAGCTTTCGTACAGACATGTTAACTCAGCTCGAAACGTTATACATGGAATACTGGTGCTCAGTTCTTCTGGAAGAGATAAAGCCAATACAATGGAAGCCGCTGAAACGCACATTGATAGAGGGTTGAATATGGGTTGAAGAAGCAATGAGAGGACTGCAAAGATACGTTTTGTACAAAGAAACATTTTAATGCGTTTTAAAATTTATAAGCATCACTTAAAAGTTTCACGTTAACAAGTCGAAGAAACACTACAAACCTCACTTAGTTCTGTGCTGTTTAAAGATTGCGTGCAGCCAAGCTTCGGTCTGTGATAGATACCCCGGGACGATCATCACCCCTCAATTCACCATAATCAACGGTTATTCTGAACCAAGCTTATAAAATGATCGTCGTTTCTAGCATTTTATAGCAAATTTATACCTTCATTATGATTAATTCAGAATTTCACTTGGCTTATTTGTAAATTTAATTAAATAGCATAGGCAGCATTAGGTGACTTTGAACACTCGAAAGTCCGTACAAAGTCAAGGTAGGCTATCTGTTACCCCCAAATCTCATAAATAAGAGAATTAATGAATATATATATATATATATATACATATGTCATCCTAGTCATGACATGGTTCTTCATGTTTCTGGTTGAATCTGTTTTCACAACAGGAACATAATGTGGACGCAATTCATCCGGGCTATGGGTTCTTGAGCGAACGATCCGATTTCGCCCAAGCTTGTGAGCAGGCTGGGATCTTGTTTATTGGTCCATCTTCGGAAGTGGTACAACGAATGGGTGACAAAGTAGAAGCTAGAAAAGCCGCTCTGAGTGCTAACGTTTCTGTGAGTTTTCTGATTTCATTTACTTTTGCATGCTTTTTAGATGCACACCTGTATTGCCATTCCTTTTAAGCACAAAGTTATCTTTATGGTGACGGAAGATGTATTGAATTGAAAAAGGAAACTTGTGTAAGCTAGGTCCACGGACATCCTATATCTATTGCAATTTTACTTGTAATGTACCCTATCTGCTAAAACGTTTGTTATATTATGTTAACAAGGAGAACTCAGGTTCCATTGTGATCTACGAAATACGGAGAGGCTCCGAAATTATTGTCTTTTAAATAAACAATCATTTTTGCGTTGAGACTGAAAAGTTAGTAGATCAATTAAACAATTGAATACATGTGTGAGTTATTCTTCAATATCTCCCTCTAGGTGGTTCCTGGCAGTCCCGGACCCATCAATACCATAGATGAAGCTATGACATTTACGCACCAACATGGACTACCGGTGATCCTCAAAGCCGCCTACGGAGGAGGTGGTCGTGGAATGCGTGTGGTGCGAGAGCTGAAGGTAATATTTTGCATTTCGTTTGTTTATTTGAGGTTGTAGCAGGAAAGAGGATAAATGTGTTGCGCTGGTTTTTTAAAAGCACTGAAACAATCTACATCATAATGAGTATTTGGAATTAGAACACATCGAATATGCGTTCCGAAGGAATAACCTGTGTTAACTGACAAGGCTCAACTGGTTAAAGAATATATAAAACAAACGATCTGGTTTTTATGATTATTATTATTATTAATCTTCAAAAGCAATATGTGGAAATTCGTCAGAAGTAGTTGCCATCCATGTGATCTGTTTCAACCGAGGAGAAAACAAAGCGTCGTAATACGAGTTCACCATGTGAGTAACAGGCACAGTTAGCCACTGTTCATCGTCAGTCTGTACAATGCATACAGAGTATTTTGGAATACACAATCCGTCAGAGTTCCCCAGGTGCTGACGAACAAATCCAGTGGATTTTGTTACACGTGTCACGTGAATTGCGGTGAATGGTCTATCATCGTCGGGATCAGTAGAAAGTGGTCTTCAGACCGGTTCAAAATAAAAATAGTTTATTCTGCTTGCTAAGGTACAGTAAACTCACGATGGAAAAAATGGAGGATGGAGTGAAGAGATGTTCTTTCCTCTAGTTACTCGAATCAGGGCTCATCTAAACACCATCATTTGATCGTCTATAGATACAATCAGTGGTGGTGACTGGGTGTTTCACTTTAGGAATCAGGAATCAGTGTGGATAGTGGATGGAATTTTGGTGATCAGTGGCCAATTGCAATAACGAACATTGCTTTGTACAAATGATCGTATACTGGGAGATAGGCAGTGAGTCTCATTGAAATAATGTATCTGTGGGTCGCACAATTAACCGATGAGTGCCAAGGTCAAAGATACAATATCTCACAAAGAGCGTGCTAAAGCCTTCTCTCATGTATGGGTTCAGGAGCTGACCAGAGAGACAGCTTAGGATAATTTCAGTTATCTGTGGAAAGTAAAGCGGGGGAGAGGAGAGAAACGAAAAAATGCAATGAAAACCGAAGATGACGTAAGACGACCTCGAATGTGATTCTGGGTATCTGATTACATTTAAACTAAATCAAGTCAAATCCTCTTGAAATGTGATGTAAGTCATAGCAGGAATTTTATGTATCTTAATAAACTACTGAAAAACAGTGATTTCGGAAAACAGTCGTGTTTCATTTTTTTCGTTTGATGTTTCAAACGTTCATGAGAGTTTGATGTAAACCATCAATTTTGATAGAGATATATAGTGCGTCTTAGTGGATTACATTTTGATCGCCCATCATTCAAATAGTCAACTTTTGACTTATTGCACAAAACTATTCAACAGACAGACTGATTGGAGTGAAATGAATCTGTGTCTCTATTTAAAGGGCTAACTCCTTAAAAGGTACCAATCTCGCTAAGGTTACTTGTCTTGAATTGTGGACAGTTTTTGCACAATAACATATCGATTCTATTTTGTTTCTCCAGGTCAACAATGTGCATGTTTTGGGTTGAAAGCTGCCGTTATTCAAGAACGGATTTTTCTGTCTACAGTGTTAGCCTCTTTTACTATTCACCATACTGCGTAGAGTGAGAAAACCAATTGTACGTCAACAACTTTATCTTTGAACTTCCCGTATTTCGACATAAACTCAAAAGTACATCTGGTCGAACTGGAAAATACTAATTGTTTACCGGAAACGGTCCATAAACGGATAAGTCCTTTGTGTGCTCTCTCCACCTTGGAAAACAGATAATTCAGTAAGCTTCAAGCTTTGAGATAGATAAACGTGATTAGAAAAGTGCCGTAGAAAACGGACTGTTCGTTCTTGCGTCGTGATAGTTAAAAATATTCCAATGAATCTGAGGAATAAAATAATTTTGCCATCATTGGACCGAAAAATTGATGAAATTGAGTGTAGTCGTATCTGTGAAGTTCGTTGATCTAAAACGGGAACACGTTTCTTTAATTGATGTACCTAACCATGTGCTTAAGATACTGGTCTCTAACATCAACGTTCTGGATGTAATGATTCCAACGCTCAACCTGAAATCTGACGGTTTGATTCTTGCCAGACACTGAACTAAATAGGCACTGCTGATAAGTCCCAACAAAGATGCAACACGTTTCCAGTGCCCCTTATCAACCGTTTTACACAATTTTATCAACACAAACCGAGTCAATAAGGAAATTATTTGTACATTTAGTATCGGTAGCTTACGTATAAATAATTGCCAGCTGATCTGGATCTGTCCGGAAACGTGAGAATGTAAGTGTGCTGGACATTGTGTGGCAGAACGTATTGATCACTATTGAAATCTGACAGTGAAATAAACATTCCTCACGAATACGGTGCGACCTCTTTCCACAGTGTCTGTTAATTATTAGTGAAATTTGATGGAAGCGCAGTTTTTCCTAGACAGTTTATGTAATGTTCTGTTCCCATGGGTGTTTGTATTAGGGATACTTCTTCAGTTCTACTTCATTTTGAGTTAAGTTTGTTTTCCTGTTTCATAATCTCACTCGCTTATTCCTAGTTTTATTACCCACCGAACTGAGAATTTTAAGATGCAAAAACGGATAAATGCAAACAACTGGGTTCACGAGAATGCCGAAAGGTGTGTCAAATTCGGTTGCGCCTGAATAGATTTGAAACAAGTGCATCAAAAGTGTGTAACAATAAATACAATCAAAGTGGGAGGGACAGTTTAGAGATATCATGTGAAACAGTTCTTGTGGCTTGTCTGGTTTAACCAGTCGGCGCCTTTGACTTTCGGACAAAAGACTCCTTTTATTGTGCCGCGGCACATGACAAATTTGGGCGTAAACTAATTTTTGTCTCATCCGATCACAGTGAGAACAGGGCGGTGTTTTCAAACATGCCTTGGATGGACAAGGTGACACTCGAACTATTATTACCGTATCCCGCTCAATGATCTGCTGGTCCGTCCACAGATGCTCACTGGAGGTGCATATGATCAAGCAGTCCCCAACGCCACTCCTTCGGAACAAGTAGATTCAACGCGGTCTCATGATCTGCGGGTCTGTTCCTAATACTTCTAAATTAACCGTTTTATATGAAGAAGTTTTATTCCTCAATGGGAAGCTACACTGAAGAAGACAATCCTGCTTATGTTGTGAAATAAAAGGCGGTTGATAGAATACGCTACAGCTGGGTGCTCGAAATGCATAAATGAATTGTTTGACTTTACCCGAGGAAATATATAATTGCGTTCAATATTCGATGGTTTGGATGAAACGTGAACTAATTTTTCATAGAAATCAGATTCTGTTTACTAAAATAATATTCTTTTGTGTTTTTTGACAACCAAATCCAATAGAAAAACTTGCCAAATTATTGTTTCGTTTATAAGTATTCAAAGTACTTGTTAACTGTTTTGCTGGGAGTCTCACATCGTGATGGTTCACTTATTTCCTCATGTAAATAGTAACATTAAATGTTATGCAATTGTTTGAATAGGACAACATAACGTTATTCTGTTTTTTTTAAGCAGCATCTGTGTCTTGAAGGGCCGACGTAATTCGATTCAGTAACCTTCGGCTTGGAACTGGATCATTTATCGTCGATTGTTGATTCAACTTCAACATGAAACAAAAACACATTGGTAATGAACGGAAGCAAAAGTAACTTTAAAATACCGAGGAGACCATGAAGGCAAACGAGATGTTGCCGACCCCAGTTGAAATCGAACCCGGAACCTCGGAGTTTGAACGCAATCGTACTACCTAATTTAACTAATAGGGCTCCTTTCTCATAACATACAAAACCGAGTACCATTGGGATTAATGATGGCAATCCAAAACAAAATGGACGGTATATGGTTTTCGGGAAACTTATCAAAGATTTTTTCTCTATCGATAAGTGTTTTTGTCAGTTCTCGACGCGTATGGGATAAAACATTGTAAACCGAAATTTCTTATATCTAGTCTCTACCACAAAGCTTTGAATTGGCAACCTCTGAGGCAAAAGCGGCTTTCGGTAATGGAGCGATGTTCATCGAGAGATTTATCGAATGGCCACGGCACATTGAAGTACAGATTTTGGGTAAGTTTAGTGGATTGATGTCCAGAATTCTCAACGGTTAACTGTGAAATGTATTCCTGTGCATTTGGTTGTTTTAATTGAGTAAATTTGGAAAAAGTTAATGTTCAGCTCATGATAATGATAAAGTAATGTTTGATTTATTCAAAACGAATACACCCAAACAAAAGATTTCCTTAAAAACGTTCCAATCCACTCGAAAGTTGCATTTCACCTCAGTCGAATCATTCTCTCGAGATTGGAAGTGGGAAGATGATGTCTTGGAAAGCATGTTCTAAACACACTGAAGGGTTTCCACGGACAGATTTTTTCCGTGTACCGTGTACTATTTGTACGCGGCAAATAGATTATTGGATGAGGTCAGATGAGGTCTATGTCTTCAGGAGGAAACAGATCACCACCTATAGAGCACCTAGACATAAGTCGGACTTTGTATCTCCCTTGATGTGGCGTTGCAACTTTATCATTGTGAACTACAATTAAAATAAGTGATACCAAAATTTTAAAGTTCTATTTGCTAACTGTGAATAGTTTTCTCATTGCAGAAGTTCACTTCAGGGATACTGATAGGTTTTATTGTTTTATATCGTGTTCATTCAAAGCTTGAATTGTCCCTGGGATCTGTGAAACACACTTAATATTGAGTCCCAACATAATCAAAAAACAGTACCAATAGTATTTTAGATTGGCAAACTTACGGAAGTTCATGCAAGCGTGCAGGGTAAACGGATGCCAAAGTGGCTCACACTAATTTGGTATCATATCTCCTAGAATACGTGAAGCCGTGACTTAGCATGTATCAAGTTAACTGTGTCTTCTTCTTAGGATTTGAAGTAAATGGCTCATCTCTCAGATGATAATATGCTGTTTTTTTTTCTTCACAGTTTTGTTTATTTTATCCGGTTTTGCACCAAATGCATGCATACATGGGCAGAAATTTCACTCGGTTTTGATCAGACTGTGCGAATTCAGATATCGGTTATCACGGTTTGGTTTCCGAAAAGTTGATTTCAAGCGAACGTTCATTTACTGCTAGAATAATTCTAATCAATATCCCTATGAGTACATTGGAATTACGTCTTTTGCTACACTACACCGTTTGTCGCCTTTGACCCGTTGTTGGTAACATAGATGATTTGATTGTTTGAGTTTCAGTATGACCTAACCATGGAATCCGCAAACTTCCCCGCTTTTCATAGTCTATTTCGGGAGAAAATGTCCGGATTATTTTCCACTTCGCTTAGAATGATGCATGCCAATCTTTGTATGATGAAAAAAGGAAATAATGAAAAACTTAACAGCCTTATGGAACTATATCCATGAAAAAATCACGCTCACGCTTGAGTTAGGTCATGAAGAAACCTCTCGATCACTAAATTTCATAATGGCTCATGAAACCCGTAGTTGTATTTCTAACATTTTTGCCATGTGCTTCAATATAAAGTCGTAGAGAGCAACATTCCGGAAATGAGAAAGTGATACCTGAGAAGGGACCGAACTTTAGGTGACCTGATCCGACTTTCACTTGGGGTTTCTAACACAACTCTTGACCTTCGGAGTTGTTGCACGATTTGTAACAATCAAACATCAGTTACAGGATCGGTGCAAGTTTCAGTGAGCCCTAATGATGGTGTTAACTGGAGGCAAGCAAACAGAGACAGTATGCATGCAAACATGCTTCATTGAAATAAGTACACAGATTTGGTGATTTCTCATCTCAAAGATTACAAGTTCAAGATACCAATTCCGTTTATTTAACCAAAGCCTTCCGAAAGGGCTGAAAAATTCACACA
>UZAN01042665.1:11186-26731 GCA_900618425.1 Echinostoma caproni | reverse complement strand
TCTTTGTACTTGAAAGAATACAGTTGCGTTTTCAGTCAGGATATCTTCATGGAAGAACAAAACCTATGCGAGCAAAATGAAACCGAACTGCAAAATGTTCAGCTTATTTAAAATTTGGTTCTTTTAAATATCTCCAGGTGACAAGTATGGAGACGTGGTTCACCTGTTCGAACGGGACTGTTCCGTGCAACGGCGACATCAGAAAGTGGTGGAAATTGCTCCGGCTCCTAATCTGGATCCGAAAATCCGTCAATCTATGCTGGACGATGCAGTTCGTTTGGCCAAATCTGTTGGGTAATTGCACAGATTGTGAATAAATTTGAAACTTCCGGGTTGGAGTAGCATCCAAGTAGGATATAAAGCTGGCATGCTCTATATAATATTCTCCGATTTTTCTGACAAAGGCACATCAGGAGTATGGGTATCTAGTTAAGAGGGTAAGAATACCTGAAGAAAGGCACCATCGAGAGAACAGTCTTGTACATTCAGAAAAATTTCGCCGATTTTTTCATGTAATTTCCATTCAAAGTTTCAGCAAATATAAATACGTATATGTTAAAAAAATCAACCAGACCAAGAACTGGAGGCATTTGGTTAGCCTCGTTATTTGCGACTTTACAATATCAACTCACAGTTACTAG
Organism: Echinostoma caproni; assembly: GCA_900618425.1. NCBI lineage: Eukaryota > Metazoa > Platyhelminthes > Trematoda > Plagiorchiida > Echinostomatidae > Echinostoma > Echinostoma caproni. The sequence goes on along the minus strand of UZAN01042665.1, from coordinate 26,090 downwards.
CAAGTAGTACAGTGAGGTGAGTATTTTTGCATTTTGACTATCGAGCATGCAGAGCACACTTTCATGCACAATCCTCAGTTTGTTCAATCCGTGATAATCTATATAGTCACCACATTTTTGTTTCGCTTTCAACAAAACAAATCTACGTTGTGTATTGACTGACTGGGAAGTTATCGGTATTTCGTGTTAACCGAGGTTTTAATGACCTTTAAAATGTGGAAATGTGGTTCTGTGAGAGCATTATAATATAACTGCACCCTCAAGGTCATTGCTTATGCTCGGGTCCACCTGAACAGAATATAGAAATTTCAATGCAAGTGAATAATTCTGTCCTTGAGGTTTACCTTAAAATAAAACGTGTGATGCACTTTACTGTGACATATCACGTTCCAACTTCTATTGATAATAAACTCTTAAATGACGATAAGTGTACTAACCATACGAATGACTTCATTGAGTGCAAGGTTGTATCCGGTTGAATTCTGCAGAATTTTAAAACGAAAGGAAAACTCACAAAAGAATTCGTTGATAGAGGTTTGCATTACACATCATAGTTTTTTATAACTGTTGGCTTATACCCTCTTGTCAAATGGTCATTTTCACCCCCGTTTGCTTCAGTTATGGAAATGCCGGAACAGTTGAATTCCTCTACGATCAAAAAGCTGGATCCTATTACTTTATCGAAGTGAATGCTCGTTTACAGGTGGAACACACAGTGTCTGAGGAGATCACGGGGTACGTTGTGTTCCGTCTAATGTCAGCATGTTACAACTTTGAATTATGTCCTATAATTAATTATTCGGAAGCTGATTGTCTGTAGGTTTGCTGGATGACAACGGATTGTTTTGCATTCATTATTTTCTCAAATAAATATATCCGAGACAAGAGCGGTGACTGATTGATATCTAATGCATTCAAAAATTGCTAAAATGATCAATAAGGATCAGTAGTCAGTGGCTTTTGATCGATAGAAGCTAACTCTAATGCGTGCGTTTTGATCCACCATAACTCACAATTGAATGATTAGTATTCAGGTACTAGTTTCATTACACGATTCTTGTGTTTCACAGCTTACTCACATAAACCTATGCAATGGTATAGCGATAGCATAGACAGTAAACATCGGACCATGCGCATGTATATATGACTGGATCTATAAAACCGACTGTTGATCCACTAAAAAACAATCTGTAAGCAAAGCACTTCAAGCTGCTTGTTTGGTGTAGATGTCTTCTCGCATATTTTGGATGCATGTATTATATTAAGCTGGAAAATATGGTCATTATCGTTTTCTTCGAAGAACTTTGGTGATTGTCTTCACGGCTTGTAAGAATTCAGTAACAAAAATACAGTCCCATCGGAATAGATTCATTTTGTTTGAATTTACACGGACACCCATTTTAGAGTAAAGTTATTGTCAAAAGAGTAAAATCAGCACATATATCTTGTGAGATACTCTAATAACAGCTTACAGTCTAGTTATGAAACATACACATTTAAGCATCTGCTGATATGATGAATTGCATCATTTATGTCGTGAAGGACAAAAAACGGTATCTGATTTAAAAAGATGTTCTCTCTTCTTCATTCAGTGTCGATTTAGTTCAGTCTCAGATTCGCGTTGCTGAAGGTCGATCCTTGAAAGATTTGGGATTGACTCAAGAGTCTTTGAAACCCATCGGTTATGCAATCCAATGTCGTATTACCACGGAAGATCCGACGAAAAATTTCCAGCCCGATTCAGGACGAATAGATGTAAGTATAAAGTGTTTTCTTTTTGTTTAAGTGACCTTATGACGCAATCAATCATGGATGTCAATTTTTGAGGGGTCATCGCAATGTTTCACGCGTTCACGGTTCCGACCCCATGAACTTTGTTGAATTGCTTGGCACAAATTAAACACACTATTCCAATGTTGATTGATACTTCATGTGAAAATGAAAGTTCGGTTTTCATGTTCCCGACTTTTGGCGTGGAGATAAATCACCAAGTATCCCACAGTTGGCCAGTTTTACCATGTTTTCGTTCTTCTCCCTCCTCTATTTCACAATAAGATGGTTAACAAATTATCCGGCATTACTATCCTGTATAGCTATTTTATCAACATCAACGCAAGGTCTCTTGAGGATTTGACGATGCTTCCTACTATCCAACAAATTGCATTTATGTAATGATGTTGATTCAAAAGATGCACACTTGTTAGTCTGTGTTTGATATTCGCTTAGGGTTTTAAGCTGCACGAAACCGATCAATTAATTTGTTAACGCAAATGATATTAAGGGACTGTATAATTGTTCGTCTCTAGGCCAATCAACCCTAAATAAGGGACATGTTTGTAATGTTAGTGCAAAAGGAATCAGCGTGGAATTGAGTCCAAAGTTTCACAGTTTGAGAACACGAAAAATGCCCTGTTTTGTTCTGTTTAGTTATGCCTTTCCTCAGGGATAACCCTGGGCTGGATCACTATTTAAGATATACAGGATACGCCTTGCCCTGGATACACGAAGTGTGCCAGATCCTGGTGGTAAAGCATACACCTAGTCACACTTTATTCATTCCAACGAAGTTAATTTTTAATGCGGCTGATCATGTGCTCGAAGGGAATACATTAATCATATATTGTCTGAATACCCTAAAGTTCAGAAACATGAAGCGGATTTGTCTACATCTGTTTACACGTAACAAATCAAATATGGACTGGCCGGATCAGTTTTAATTCATCCCCGCATATCAACAGGAAGTATCGATGACCAAGATAACTCATTATCCATTGTTCTTTGGGTGGGATCAATCAGATGCCGAAAGTTATCAAAAGTGTATTTGACATTTGTTTCCATTTGTGTTAAGTGGTTCCCTCTGGACCGGAACCGTCGCCGATAGCCTTTATTATTACTATTATCGGATTGGAGATAGATACTGATAGTTATAAGAAGAGCAAACGAGACATTTAAAACATTTCATGATTTATATGTGAAGTAGTCTCACCAGGCCTCTGCAACCGCATACTAATTATGATGAAACTAGACATTAATAGGTGCACAAATATTCAGGTTAAATAAATATAAATACTTTTAATTACTAAGGTAATGTCTTCTGGAACAACCACCATGTGAAATTAAAATTGTTCCGCTCACTTAAACATCCAATCATAAACAATGCTATAAACTTAGATTTACGAAAGTTGAATTTCAAGGGAACACAACTTACCGCACAGTTTTCTCATTGCACTTGTTCCCTGTATTCATTAACTGGCCTACATTCGGAATCTTAGTTGATTGCTAACTTGATATACTCCGAATTAACCTGTAATTCGACATTAGAATAGCAGAGGGTTGGAGTAGATGGTATGGTAATTTTTGTCATATACAGAACAAAAACGCCATGAACTTAAATGTTATGGAGCATTTTACAGCTACTCTTACATTGTTACGTCTTAGAAACAGTTTGAATCTATCTAACAAACTGAGAATCAAACTCGGAACCTCAGCGCTAGAACACTTGCGTACTACCCACTTAACCACCGATATAGCCTTCATTCTACCTGCGAGCTCCGGAGTTAAATCCTCAGTTGTGTCAATGGATTCACACTACCGAGCAGACCCAACCAGGTCCAAACAGTCATCCAGTAGTTCCTTGCCTTACCAACCACCCTTCGTTTTCTTTGTACACGAGTTGATTCATCATGCAACTGGAGTAAATTCTTCTCTACTCTTATATCAGAAATATACAGATGTAGTGTTGTGATGAGATAGTTCTACATGTGCACGTTGTAGATATTTATCCACAGGTCATTTTTGCTGCCGCATTTTGCATATCTGCATCACATACATTAGAAAACCTTATTAGAAACCCGGGACAGAATCTGTGTCCATCTCGAATATCCCTAGAAAACGTTCACTCCTGAGAGTTCATGGTTCGAAGCTCATCCGGTTATTGTAGCCCTATTCAATAGGGATTTGTTGCTATGAGGAACTGTTTATCTTCATAAACGGACATTTACAGCTCACTGATGAGAGAAACTTGTGAACGTTTTTTCCTGTTGTCTGTCGAATGCTTTACAGCTGTATTCTAAGATTTAGAGGAGCTTTATATTATACAGTTGGGAGAAGATTCTGAGCTTAGATAAAATTTGAATGATTCCATAGCTGTCGTTGCTCAACTAGTACGGCACAGAGTGGACGGAGGCAAGGATAGGACTACGACGGAGCACATTCATAACTTTCTCTGTTGGTGAGCACATGTGCTAGAAGTGGGCATATAGCCAACTTCTGTATACGTAGGCATGAAATATAACGAATGGAAAGTTGGAGCAAGGGAGGGGTGTTTTTACGGTTATTTCAATAAGGCTTATGGTCACAAAATTAACAAGAGAAAATATGTGACAATCGAAAGGGTTCGTAAAAACCTCACTGTTTGAGAGGTTGAGAAAACGCGACTGACCACACCGTATATTAACTTCCTGATTGTTTTTTGGCTGTTGATATCAGTGGATGATATGAGAGAGGAGATGAAAAATTTGTCTCTGAATGCAACCCTGTCTTATATTCTCCCCTAGGAATGATTTCTAACTTAACATCACAGATAAATTAGTCCAATCCGTTTAAAAAATAAGTAATGTGCTGTGACGGACAGGTGTCAAAGTCAGACTAGTGTGTAGCCTTTTATTGTTGTGGATTAAATTGGTTTGCGTTGCTCTCAGTGTTTGCATAAAATGTTCTATTTCAGTCCTATATTCTATATTACTGAAGGGAATAAACTAAAATCATGGGGCTTCAACGGGTTGAACTGGGTTTCAAGATCTGTTTCTAGAATGCTCGCAATGTTCTTTAGTAGGTCAACTCATTAAAGTGTCCACCATTAAGGGAACCTCGCACTTCGCTTAACTTTTGCATTGTCTTTCCATAAAGTCACTGCATATCAACACTGTTTTCCAATGTAATCATTGAAAATGCCTTTTTAAACAGTTTTGAAGGCATAAATTCTTGTGCAATAGAAGGCTTCACAAGATATAGAACTGCCAATCTAGAGTAAATCACTGTTATCACGTTGATTGGTCAAAGTGTTCGACTGGGCTAAATCTTGCTGCAGGGATCGGTGTTCGAAATATCTTTGCATGCATTTTGCTCCATCCGAGTTTTACTGTCTCACAAAGGTTGGCTGGAAACTATTCCATCCACGACCATTGCTGCTGTCACCAGCCAAATGAAATCAACATTTAGGTTTATTTTTAGAGTAAAATAACAACTAACGGTGACTTATAAGTTGAGATAACTTGGCATCCAATACCTGAGAAATTTGAGATTCTTCAATAACGCCCCATCTTCTTTGAAAAAAATTGGTGTACAACTCCGCAGCTGAAAGTGCACCTAGGCGAACGTTCAGTATAAATCATCTCTACCTTTGAGGACGACTGTCGATTCATGACTTCGTCTACGGGTGTGACGACGTTCGCAACGGATCTGGTCTCATTTTTCCTTACCGATTACCTGGCGGGGATCCGAGGGATGTTGACTGTACATCACTGAAAAATCGAGGAGATATGACAGGGATAAACACACTAGGTCTTGTTTGAATTGTCAAGTGGATCGCTGGTAATCTTTTCACAATCAACACGTGACCATAAAGTATGTATCCTGAAACGTACACATCGTAAAACACACCGCAGACCTTTTATAAGCCTTTCCCACATTTTCAGGATTTATAACGCTTATTTATAATACCGTATTACATTTGCTTGTCATAGGTTGATGAATGCACATGTTCACATACCCTTCTCACAAAATCATCAGGTATTTCGAAGTGGCGAGGGCATGGGTATCCGACTTGATGGTGCATCGTCTTTCGCCGGTGCGATTGTATCCCCATATTACGATTCGCTGTTGGTAAAAGTGATNAAAAGTGATCTCAAGTGCCAACACATTCAAACACGCTGCAAGTAAAATGTTACGCTCCCTAAACGAATTCCAAGTTCACGGTGTCAAAGTAAGTTGCATGTTTTGGTTCTTTTCACTATTTTTCTTGTCGGTTGACAGTGCTTTTTAAATAACTGAACAATTTATGCCCCGTGTTGAACTCTTAAAATACTGCATTATAATGCTTGAATTTATAGAGAATATTTTCTTATGCTCTCATTGGTTGCTTGTGATTTGAATGGAGTGAAAAACTGCCCAACTGTGAAATAGTATACGCACTGGTTTGCTCTCGCTAGAGATTCCCACTAAAGCTTATTCGTCTAACCATCCTGGATTAGTTCTTCATACACTTAATTTATGCTAGGATTCCGGGTTCAGATCTAGAGTCCCACAGAATTCGTGTTCCTTGCAGTAAGTGGTAGACCAGACGCAACAATCTCTTCTTCCAGAAACGTCCCTCAGTTGACTACAATAACGTCAGCAAAACCAAAACGTAGCCCCTTGATGGGTTTCCGCTTCGCATTCAACTGCATTGTTTCTACATCAAGGTTTCTTCAGCAAAACTTCAGAGGTGGAACTGCGTTGCAGTTACCTAAACGGAGCTGACAACCGACATCCTGGACTCAGAATTACGCTTAACTGATATGGCGGTGCTCAGACGCGATCGAGCAAAAACTTTCAATGCGAGGTAATTGCTGTGGCTTCTGTCTCACTATGATGCAAAGTGCGACTGTCGCAAAGCGATACGGGTTTGATCGGTGTGTTTACCGCTCTCTTTTATCCAGGAACTCCGCTAATGAAACACTGTTGCAGCCAACCATGTATTGTATTCTGTCACTGAAGCTCACCAATGTTCCCATTATGGGCAACGTCAATTGCCTGAACCCGACTAGATAATGACCTCTATATAGCCATTTGAGAGAAAACTCGATCAGTTTATTGAATCACAACCACTTTACAATTTCGTGAAATAGTCAATGAAGTTTGGAGACAACCAGTCATTGTTAGTCTTAGGCTTGCTGTTAGCTACTGAAGAATTGATGATGGAAACGATTTCTGCTGCAATCCCATTAGGGAATAGTAATCACGATACTTAACTAAATTTTCTATGCATGGTTCACTGCAAACTTCTGCGGCTGACTTTTGTATTTTATTTGAATATATAAAAATTAAAATTTTGTCGAGAGACTTCTAATGGAATTACTTCAACGAGTAATGCGATCCCTAGGTATCCTGGCAGGAATTTACAAATCACCTCACGGAAAGGATGATCGAACACATTGCCTACTCAACTGGTCAAAAACCAGTGATTTGAAGTCAAAATATAAGTGGATTTCGCAGAGGAATATCTCATGGAAGGCTCTTAAAGGATTTTCTTGTAACAACACGTGCTATATCTACTGTCTGCTTCGAAACTACTGCACCAAGTTGGCATGAGAATACAAGTTGATGAACTAAGAAATGCAGATGCGCAAAGGTTATATCCAATCCCAAACTGTTATAATAATATGTAAATGCTTCCAGAAAAGTCAAGTCTGGTGTTTCAACGCCAAGTTCCATCCACTAACCCTTATCAACCTAGAAAGTAACATGGCTCAGTTATTGGGTGAACTATTCCAACATATGTTTGACAAAACTGTGCTCCCACAAACATAGAAACAAGGAATAATTTCACCAATGTACACAGGTGGCTATAGTAGTGATACAGCCAACTATCACTCCGTTACCTCCCCCCACCCATATTAACCAAAATCATAGAATCCATGGTTACAGACAATACGAGGAGTCACTTAGAAAAATAAAGCGTTTTATCCCGGGACAACATTCATTTCCTCGCAGGCGACCGTGTATCACTAACCTGCTTCCGGGTCGAGAATGGTGGACAAAAACAGCTGATCACGGTGATGCAGCAGACAGTTTATCTGGACTTCTCCAAAGCATCTGACTGAGTGAACCACCAAACACTGTTGAAGAAACTGCTCAGTTGTGGACTTTAGGGATTTGTACTGAGTTGGATGGAAGAATTTCCTTGACAATGCACCATGGCAGTTTGGGTTTTTGGGTTATAGAAGATCGTGGAGTTCCACAGGGACCCGCGCTTGGCCCTCAACCACTTTTATTTTTCAATGGCGATTTAACGGGCATTCTAGGGCCACGAACGTTAATGTTTGCAGACTATGCAAAAGTATGAAAATCAGTGGCAAAACCGGAGGACTCACTGGAATTCCAGAGAACGCTTGGTGCTGCTCATTAATGGTCGATCGAAAATGTTATGGAATCAAATGCATCAAATGGTATGGTAGTATCCCTTCTCCATAAAACTCGAGTTCTGTTAATCCTGGGATATCAACTACTTTCGTATGTCTCAACTGCGAAGGATATCGATGTGTTTGCTCAAGACGACCTAAGTTGCTCTTTAAACGTCTCCCGGTCGTCATCCACCGTTGCAGGACATGTTGGTTTGATAAAGCGAGTGTTTGGCAATTTCGAACCCCTGCTTATGTTATCAGCCTAGATTTCACCTCAAATATAGTACGCCATTAAAATGTAGAATCTATTACCGCAACACGATCGTAAGATTATGGAAAGTTCATAAAGAATGGTCACGAAAATGGTCAAAAAAGGTGGAAAGACTGAAATCATTCGGTTTATGCTTCCCACAGTATCGCCGAACTCGGGGGACTTGGTTTTTATTCATCAAATAGTGCAGAACCCTGATCAGTGTCGTTCACTGTTTTCTTTGTCGTCGAACACTAATCTCAGGGGGCATTCATTCAAATTGGTGTTTCAAAAATGTTGACTAGAATGCCGGTATCAGTTACTCGCCCTCAGATTGTGCAGTATTTGGTATTCCCTAATATCTTACTTTGTTTCTGCGACCGAAATTGATTCTTCCAAGCACAAACTGGGTGAAACATTGTCAATTCTTAAATTTTGACATTCACGGTAGTGCATGATACAAAAGAAATTTCGTGACATTCTTTACCTTTCTATGAACCGTAAATCAGTCAACCCATTTGTGCGAAAAACCCTAGGAGACAAGAAAATCAACCCGTTGCGACTACTGCTCGTGATAAAACTTTGACTTTGATTATTGTGCATGCAGCATGCTCTAGCAGATGAGAAACGAGAGTCTAATTTGTCCCATGTATGGCCAACCGGATGAAATGGATATTGCATTTGAATTAGCAGTAGGATTGACATTCGTGGAAAATCGATAACATCTGTACAGTGCCAATGCTAAAACTAACTATGGGTTTCAATGTTAATACCAAGTAACTAAAGAAATCACCGTAAGATTTATCAAATGAGATAATGCGTGAGTGTGGTCCCGCGTGATTGGGTAAACAGTAGTTGACTTCAGGGAAAAATCCTACACTGGTTAACATGGTAGGTTGCCTGTACTAATTATGGCTGAAGTTCGTGGTGACGTAGACGGAAAAATACTCGTATGATATAACCATCATCAATCAAAAGGCATGCAATGTGAGTCTAGTTGATGAGGTGCAAATGTGTGGGGGACTCATTCATGGGGTCAATACGCAATCTGTAATGCGTTCTATCATTTACCAAGCGTATCTCAGTTAGGTGCTGTTGAAAACTGTTTCCGATAGTTCCTACATGATGTGACACATATTTTTGTGCCATTGAAGCTGACAGTATCTGGTACTCATGTGAACTTCTTTCAAATTTCCGGTTCACTATAACCGGTCGGGTGTTTTGATCTTATCTGGAAGATCTCAAATAATGCGTCACCTTCTGTTTTAGTGACACTAGTCAGCGTTCGGTGGCAGACGATGATGAGTGCTACATTGAGTAACGTTAAAATGAAGCTAATCACCGGAACAAGCCCCAATACTGACTTAGGGGGTATGGAGCAGTTTGAGTATGGAGTCATGTTGCAGTAGGTCTATAGAATATAGAATATTTATAATCTGTTGCGGAGATGAAATAGTAGTTTATTCCTTTTTTATAAAACGAGGGATGCCATGTTTACCGAGCCTTCTGCTGAACATTGGAAAGCAGTGAAGACTTAATTCTCTGTTATTTGTCAGACTATCATCTAATTCGGTTAAAATTAAAAAGTAAATTACTGGCACACATTCAAAAAGAGACTTTGGTTTGACTTTTAGGGAACCCCGTTTCTCAGTATCCCTTTCCCAGATATGAACTGGAATTTGGTTGAGGTTTCGAAGCGAACTTTTCGATCACAGTTCTATTTCAAGTTATTCTTTGTTGCCCACTGATTAGACAGAAATGTTTGACGTGTTAAGCAAAAATCAACTCCTGCTTTCACTGTTGTATATGGTACTACTATGTGAATTTTCAATCTCTCGGCAAAGGATAGTTTTAGATTTCAGCGACCTGGTGCTTATACACGGATTGAAACAGCAACATGAGCCCTACCAACGGCAATAAATCTTTGTATAAAAGTATTATCATATAGAAAATTTACCTCATTTCAGCCTGTGCAAATGATTCATTCAAAAATGTAGGTGTTATCAATATTTTTGTTGGTTACAACAGACCAAGACAGCTCTGTACTGAGATTCTTGATGTCAATACCCATTTCTAATGCCTCATTTTCTTCGAATTTCAGACCAACGTTCCGTTCCTCGTGAATGTATTAAAACACGAAACATTCCTCAGCGGTGCAGCCGATACGTATTTCATTGACGAGCACCCAGAATTATTTAACCTGCCTCCTCCACAGCGGCGGGCGCAAAAGTTACTGAACTATATAGGTCAGTAATTGTTTCTCAATTTATCTCCCTCAATGTGCAGTTCGAACTAAGATTGTTCTGTCCCCTGAGTGGAAAATATAATTGACAGTTTGTCGCACCGATTAGATATAACTGGATCTGATTGTGTGCAGATGCGTTTGTATTGTTTTTATACTCTTTTCTCATCAAATTTAGCGAGGCATACAAATTCTGATAAAATTTTCATTCGGCACAGATAATTTATTTTTGTATGGTATTTCGAAGACTGATATCTCAACTTGTGCTAGTTTGACGGTTCTCCGGTGTGGTATAAATAAGAGAATCGTTTGACAAAACTGTTTTTCAATTCTAACTACATTTTCTTCTGAAACTCTGCACCTTGACTTGTAGTTAGATGGGGGTAGAACGGAAAAGTAATTATCTGACAAATGCTCCTTCCTTTTTGTGATTCTTGCTTTATCCGACTAGAGTAACTACTTTGCGGTTGTCAATCTCCGTTCAAGGAAACAGCTTGCCATTATCAGTATTCTTCCGCTTACACCAATGGCATTACGGAATACACACTAGAATTAACTTGCCTAAAATCCCGGTGGTTTTGTTCAATAAAAGTAATCCCATTGGGGGTTAAATAATTATTTTCATTAATCGGTTAGTAAAAGTCGCATGGGGTTAGCAAATATTCAGTGAGAATCAAGAATTTAACCAGGACTGGCCGTTCACTGGCGTAACGATTCAATTTGATTGCACAAAATCACATTTAACAAAATAACGTTAGTTATGCATGAATTGACTGTGGCTCTCAACTTCACGGGATTTTTAGTGAATTCCCGTTTGCTCTGCACTGATACCGATGGAACTAAGTATGGCAGTGATTGAGAATAATGTGAGCTATGAGATGTCCCAGTATCACACAGTCAAACCAAGAAAATATTGGGAGATTTTTGGTTCTTCCAAAAGGTAGACGGTTTTGACTAAATTGGTATTACATGCTAATTCATTTGTTGTAAAGTTGGTGCGCATTTAGCTGTTTTGGATCACACTTTCCTGGTAAAATTATTATGCTAAAATGGAATCAGTACCATCAATTTGAACAGACGATTCACAAGAGTTTCTCGGGTGAGGTGTGTGTGTGTGTGTGTGGATGGGGGGGGGCGGGGGCGGGGGTAAACCATCTTGCGCAGTATGCCAAAAGCCGTTCCTAAGTAATACACAGAATGATACGCACTGAATATCAATATATATTTATGGTTTTAAATATTGTTTGATAGTGACAAAGCTTTATAAAGAATAATATTTTGACCACAATTTGTAGCTATCACATGTTAATACATTGGTGCTGTCATTATTCCCAGATGTGCAAATGTAATCGGCAATCCTCATAAGTGAATTCAGGATTCCTGCAAATTATAAATTTCTTTTCCGGGCTGCGTTTCGATTTTGCAAACTCAACGTTTTATCCATACAACGTCGATCAATGCATTGACAGTTATTTCGTGGGTTGAAGCTTTTCTGAAATACAAAATACCTAACTCAACTTCTAACGTGAGGAAATATAAATAAACATACCTATACGTGGATATATTTATTGTAAAATGAAAGCTGCTAAAATGTTTGTAAACCAAAAATGCAAAACCATTCTCCTTATAAACTATAGTTGAGTGATAACAAGACGCTAATACCTTCATCAGTGAGTGAGACTTATGAATCCGTTCATCCTTGAGATTCTTTTCATTAAGAAAACTCACAAATGCATTACATTTCGGAAAACAAACATTTCACACATTGAGTAACACTGAAGAAGTACTACCTAGAAATGGGAGGCATTTCAACTAGTTCACCCAATTCCCGTTCCACATTAGAAATTATGCATACTTTTAGTTTGAATGAGGAGACTCAAAGATATGACAATCCCGCTTTGCTTAAACTGACTAAACCAATTTTCTGCCATTGTGATTGACAAAGTAGGTTGTCAGATTGTCGACCTGCTTCTCTCAGACAAAGGTGCACAGTGAGACCGATTTTGCGGTAGTTCCAGCTCCTTTTCTGTACAGATTGTTTAATCTGTAGCAATACATACTTGCGTCAATCGTCACAGATTGAGTGCATGCTGTTCTTTGGTAAATATACGATTCCAACTTGGTGCTAAACCCACTTAGACAATGTGCGGCTGACAGAAATTTTGACGGGCTCATTTTCTAAGAGAATGACCGTTACCAGCTTGATGCTAGATTCCCTTTTAGTTGGTTCATTTTTTCTTCTTGTGGTGCTTTATTGAAACATATGGTGATCAATATACATCTTAGAATTCCATCCTAAAGTTGTTTGTTACTTGGCATCATCTCCTTAGACAATTCACTTGTGTACTTCTTTGTTGTACAATCTTTTTAATTTTAACTTTATCGGTTTGCATCCAATTCCATTGGCATCATCGTGGTCATAGAAATAATGGTATCCTTTTTCTTTTTTGACTGTAGGTAATGTCTTAATTAATGGACCATCAACTCTTCTGGCAACCGATTTGAAGCCCAGTGAAAATGAGGCAGCAGTTCCGAGTGTACCCCACGGTGAGACATTATTCTCATTTGGATCTGATTTCCACTTGAGCCAGACTAACATTTACTTCAATTATGAAACTTTGGGTCGTTTTGGTTTATTATTGGAAGCTAACTTATCCCCAAAAGGGAATGGTTTTACATCAGAGGCGATAATAAGAATCTTTAGTCATTGAGATTAGTAATCTTGACTGGTAACTTGAGAAACAAAAGAATGTATTCGAGATTTTTCCTTATGACACTGAATCTTAAATAATATTTCTCGAATATCGTCGGCGAACTATGAAATGCTGTAGTGAAATGCGCAAAAAATATTAGGAAATAACAACTGAACGTTTTTTGTTCAAGATATAACAAATTTAACGGCACAGCTATTTTACATATGAGCAGTCCAACAGATACTACATCTTGCTCAGTGAATGAATGAATCTGTGCAAATAGTCATCAAAAAAGGTAACAAACTCCCTCTTGCAGTATGTGTAAAAGCGAGAAGTATGGTATGGTACGGTAAAAGTGACTCTTTTTGGAGCAAACGTTGTTCTTCTTATTAACTCACTTGAAAACCGGAGGTTGAAAAAAATATCTCAGTCACCTTGAAAGAGTTACGGATTCTGGTCAAGCTTTACGTCAGTCAATAAGCTAACGGTCATTCGGGGTTAGCTGATTGAGGTGTGTGCAAGGATTTCATTGTTCTTTTAACCTGAAGCTACCGAAATTTGCCCGGATTCTAACGGGAAATAGTTCTATCAGATCCGTTCATTTTCTCCGACCGGCCCTGTAAGGTCAGTGATGTGTAGAGATTTCATTCTCAGTAGAGCGGTCAACTTCAGTCCAGAGAGAAACTTTCGAGACGCTCTAATATGGCTTGGTGATAAAATATCTGCAAACGCATTGTCTGTTCGGGCAAACAGGGAAATTTGAAGTGAATTGACAACTTTTTATGAGATAAGGACACAAAATGGCAAGGTAAGTTGAAAGCAACTTGTTTCCTTACCTTCGTTAGATAGATAAATTTAATTAAAGAAATACCAATTACATGGTAAAGTTGCCACTATTATCTGCACCGAGAATGATTTCTAGATGAGGCTATTGTTCAACACCCAAGTATTAAGTAGCCGAGGTACATAGATTTGTCGATGGTTTGCTAACTAATCTATATCATTATCTAACCATATCTTAAAGGAACATTGATTGAAAAATCCTTAACTTAGACGTGGAGATCAAGCTCGTAGTCAAGCGTGATGTGGTGGCACTTCATGTTATTCGCGTAAAATCACCAAACTGTAAAGCTCCATATAGTCTTCGTGGTAAACAGGCAAATCTCAATTTAGTGGGGTAGGAACTCATTTACTGGGTAGCATGAGGGAAATGTTAGAGCATTTATATTCAGTCCACGCGATAAGCAAAACAATCAAAGCAGATCTCTTGATCGGTTGCCAATTCGTCCTTTCCACTATCGGGAAGTCACTTAACACCTCTGTGTGTCGAAAGTCTTTCATTGTCTAATAATACGAATGGTAACAGATGAATGAAAATTGCACAGGGATTTATTGTTTGCGGAATTGCTCCAAAGCCAGTGCATGTCTCCCATAGAGATGAACGTATTTTGAGGGTTGAAACTGAGATGTAGATAAGCACCGTCCAGTGTATTAATAAGCGTTGGAAATTTCCTGCTTGTCCTGGTATATTTTTACGTTCCCGGTCAAAATGATGCC
>UZAN01042664.1:34233-46631 GCA_900618425.1 Echinostoma caproni | reverse complement strand
GTTATACAAAACAACCAAAAGTGATCCAAAAGGCTTCTTTGGGACTACTAAATCTAAGTTCATCCAACGGTTAGGTATTTTTCCGCTTGAACTTCCGTCAATCTTTAGCGGAAACGCCTCCCCTTATATTGTACTTTGTTGTTTTAGAGCGTTCGATAATATTGCCAAGAATAGATACACTGATTTGATGTAACCTTCTAAATAAATCAATTTCACACAAAACATTTACACTGACATACCCCACTATATAGTAAAATTAGATAAATCATCGACTTGCGTAGATCGTCGGTAGTACAGAACAACTGTGCTATCACCAATGTGCGAAATCAATAAATTCCACATTATACTAATTTTCACAAAATTAAGTTAATCAATGCAACAAACGATAAATTGCTTTTCTATCTTGGGAAAACTCGCCTGCGTCATTTTGACCTTATGATCGCTTTACTTTAAACCATAGAAGCGGCATTTGGAAAAAACGTTGGATTAGAACAAAAATCTCACGCTTCGAATCTAGAAGTTCGAATCCGCTTAAAAGGACTTCAGTGAAAAATGAGGAAAGGAGATATTTCAGACACAACAGGATGAAAACCATTTACACATGTTTATAGTCTTCACCTCTTTTCATTACAAGTTAACATTATATTGAACTATCTTGTTCTTCATTATTGTGATTTTTGGGCTTCTGTTAGTTCAAAATTGTTTATGCCGATAAATGACAATATCTACTTTTCCCTTTCAAATACCGTGACTCAATTATAAAAAGATTGAAAATTTCGATCAATGCTCACATTTGAATTCCTACGTGGAATACCCGCGCACTACAGACATTTCCACGCATCATGGAAATATTTGATCCCCATGTTGTTGCACAACATACCACATGAAATAGGCATCCGGAATTCCGTTCTGCTAATTATGATTTATCGAATGATTCGCGTTATACTCCATAATCAAACGGAATCTTGACAATAAAACTGCCGCTGTAGAAACCATTCCATGTCAAACACTGTATCAATTCTCATTCATTTTTTCTGTTGCGAAAATAAAGAATAATGAATCATGCAGCAAATATTATATGAATTTTTATATATACCATCACGAGGATTAATCTGTGCATCTTCGGGAACACTAAAAGATCGATTTGGTCTGCGAGAAAAACACCTTGTGACTGTGGTCCAGTCTGACTTGTATCTACGATCCACGAGTTATTTTGTTTAGTCTCACAGTTTTGTTGTTTACCAGAATCGGGTACAAAACAATATTAAACCACATTTTTCTTGCAGCTGAGAATTATTATCTGTAACAAAAGCGGAATTCAGTTTGAAGTGTGAAAAAAACTTTCAATGGACCACCAAACAGATTGCTTTAGATGAAACGATTTAATCAAAAGATTTTTAAATTTTCAGATTTACTTGGGTAGAATTTGTTCAAATTCTTTGCTGCTGTACTTTATTTTTATCGGTCAGCTAGCTAATAGCAATACACTAAAAGGAGCAAAGTAATTATACGTATGTTGGTCGCTAATGATAAGCGAGACACCTTCAGATGAAAAAATTCCACTTTTAATTTTCTTACTATTATCATATTATAATGTAGTTTTCTTAAAAAGCTGTTTTATGGCACCCAAATAGCCAGCGAGCTAACTGCTTTCAAATGAAAATTTTGGACTTCAACGCAAAATGCAAAGCGCTGGTTGTAGTCCATCTTACTGTAAAGCCCATCAAATGGACTTAGATGACTTTCGCTGGAACTAAGTAGACTGATAACATGGTTGTACTGTAATTGTTTTCTAGTTTGCTCATCTCCATTCTAAAAGTCGCAAAACACGGGGGAAATGAGTAATTATTTTGATGTTGAAAAAACGTAATGCACAACGATTTCTAATAAGTGTATATATAAGTAAATTTAGCGAAACATTCCCTTAGACCTCGGAATGGTTTCCGTCATGTATATCAAACGTTGGTGTACACCGTACGCACCTAATTTAGTTCATGGTTATTTTTAAGTAGGAAGCAAAGCAGTTGTAAAATTCATACATTTGTAAATTTGAAACTGTTGAATAAAAAGAATTTGTTTGACATTTTGATGATTGCTCTAATTCCCCGGTCCTCACGTCCTTTTTAAAACGTTTTTCGAACGGTGAATTTCAATCACGACACTTTCATGCGAACTCTTGATTACATTTTGGTGAATCATTCTGTCCAGGTTTTATATTTTACAATTCAAGTATGTCAGTGTACGGATAAAAAAGATGGTGAAACAGTTATACTTACTGTACACGCGTGGACTAGATCAGAATCACAATAATTCCAAAGTTACATTAAAAAGCGACTACCCAGCGGCTTTCCCGTAATGCATCCAAAATATGGGAACATAGTGAACTCACCCGAACAAAACTCAGTAAGATTGCTGATAGGATCTGTGCACAATTTTTCAAAAGAATAATTTCCAATTATTTAGAGTATCAAGTTTGGATTATTATATCAAACGTAATGAGGATTTGTATCTTTGTTTCATTCAAACTGATCATTTTGGTGATAATAGACTAGTGATGTTATTACTAATGGAATTGAATGAAAATTTTCTACCGTTTGTTCACTCAGGTAAGTCTCTATTCCCTCCTGTTTCGAACTTGACCTCTTATTTCTAACACGGTGAAATGTGTCATAACAGAGTACAGTAAAATACTGACAGATGGTTTAGATTTATTTTAATCTCCCTAGTCAATAAAAGTGAAACATTTTGAGATTTATATAACGTCGTTTCGATAAATATAGTGGTTCAACGGACACAGTGAATGAGGTGAGAAAATCAGTTGCGCACTCAGTTCCAAAAAACGTTGACTGAGTGCTCCGGCAAATTAAGTGTACACAGCATCGGCGGAGGTAACTTTACTAGCATTGCATTGCCGAAAGTCTGGGATACATGTTGCGTAACAGAGTTAAATGGCAACCATCGATCAAATACGTGTCTGGGTGCCGTGAGTTGTTCTGCAATTGATGACCCTGATTATCTGTTGTAACAGTGACTCTGGTCTTGTGTCGTCATTGACAAGATATAAAACTCAGAAGCATGTCAGTGCAGTCCTCACAGTGTTCTGTCTACTAGAATATCACATGCAATAGACAGAAAAAAGTTACAATTATCAGATTTTGCTGTTTTCCTATTTTCATCCTCATTACCTCAGTGTGCGCGGTCAGCATTCCACTTTGCCGGCATTACTGTACTGGCTCCGCTGTTTAGTTATCTCACTTCTAACTGTCTCTTGGTTCATCTTTGATTGGCACAGATCTTGAAAACTGATCATACAACTGGCCGTTTAATTAAAATGAATGAAAGTGTACTTTAATGTTTCATTGTCGTATAAGGAAGGACGACTTTCACTTTCTGTTGTTGTACTACCTGGGTTTCAATTATTCATGAGGGTCAACCATTTTTGTCAGTGACAACTGACAAAACGGGAAAACTGTTGCCTGAAACAACCGGACTGCAATGTGGAAGTGTATACACCACCCATACTTCCAAAAACTAAAAAACGTTTTAAGAAATCTACTCATTAGGTGTATGACCGCATCTGTTCTCCATATACAATTATGAATTTTTCTTTACTTGCACTTTTTATTAAATGACAAGCCAGAAATGTATCAACTTTTTCCGATCCCATTCGATGAGTATGATCCAACAAAAAAACTATACAAGTTTGGAACATATAATGATGAATATTATTGGACAGGTTGTTTGCTGGCAGGAGACTCCTGTCCACCGAGCGAGGTCAAATTTCTGCGCAACCAATCGCAAAGACTTATTTTGACACCTTACCAAATTATTCCAGGGCCGGTTAAATGTCACATTGACGCCATTGTTCGGAGTAGACATGGACGTCGTTTGTATTTCGGCCAAAACATCATCAAGCAAAATTACGTTTTTGAATTAGTTTCACAAAGTACCAGGAGGCGGTGGGCTGATTTCATACTGAGACCGAATGTCAAATTCACAATGATCACACTGTTCTGTATTCATTCCTTCATTCTATCGTCCCGATATGGGGTGAGAAGGTGGGCCCTTCTAGCTGAAGTACCTGTACAAGTCGTCTCGGGGCACATAAAGATTACGGGGGTGTGGTCCAAACGATTTCCAACTGCTTCTGCTGTGGTGAATCCGATTTGACAGCTAACCACAAAAGTTCATACAAGAAGCGGAACGCCACGGTCTATTTCACGCTGCGTTCTGTTTCAGTTAGGTGTCAAACCAAAGCACTGGTGACTCAGTTGTTCTGGTATTAAGCCATGCAGGACGGCACTTATAAATCCTTGCGGAGAACCGTACGACCGTGCGGCCCATGTGCGTTGCATCACGAGAACATGTAAATAAGAAAACACATAATCAGGGCCCGGTACTTTTTTTGTTTCATCGTAAACACAAGTTCCGTGCTCTGTCTGACTGTTAACCAAACAGACTGTCCCGTTAAATCGAAATTAATGAAATAAAAGGTGAGGTCAAAATAAACTTCAGGCTAACATTAAATTACCAGAACATTTGTGACTGGATTGTACATCCTGTTTCGGTAATTTCATGTCCAATACCTGAATAAGTCAGGAAATCCATACATTAGAACGATACACTATAACTACGACACATGCAATTTTTATCGGTTTATATCCGATGGACCCAATAATTAGTTTACTCCGAATGCTCTTTCACAGAATTAAACAAATAAGCGCTGAGAAACCGCGCCAGAACAAACATGATGGGACTATTAAAACGTTACAACCAACTGGATGTCCAAACTTGATCACTTCAAAGCAAGCATGATGAGCTCCATTAAGGTAAAAGACATCTGGTGTATAAAAGATCACAGAAATTCCGCGCTTTTTCATCAGTGGTGAAGGTATCAGACGGTTGGCCACCATGCATGTGAAGTTAGTCGTTCAGCGTACGTGCTGTGCATCTGAACTTTTCAGTGCTTACAAACTATGACTGTCTCACTCCAGTTAAGCCCAACTTCATTTATTGATTCAAGGGTAAAACCTCGGTCATTGGCATCGTCAGGATAAAAAAACATATACGCTTTCAATTTACCGAACAAAACCAGATGTAGCTATGAAAAACAATGTTTAGGAACTCTGAGGGTCTGAGTTAGCTTATTACGTGTAGGAAGCTCAGTTCTTGGTTATATAACACGCAAAAAAAGTCAAAATATAACATTACGTTATAGAAGCTTACAGAAGATTCCATATATCAAAATAACACCAGGTTTCACAAATTGACCAAAGCACTTATAAATCAAGAAAATCACTCTCAACTTTACCAACAATAAAAACCTCCATCTCTGCCATTAACTTAGTGACAAACGCATTTGGTGATTTTGTTGTTCAAAATCTCAAGTGAACCATGATTCTGTAACAACTTCATGGCTTTTTTCTTTTACCCTTTACTTCTTTTCATTGAAGACACAATGATACAATGTTCAGGAAGGGGTAGGTGGCCAATCAGAGTGCTACCATAAACTACAGAGGTGAATTCACGCGACGGAGTTGGGATTTGAACATATTTTTTGCAGAGATAAACAGATGACCATAAGAAACGTCCGCCACTTTACATCATGCACACAGATAACGGCAAGGATACTAGATACATTGTGTAATTCAGTATTTTCGACTTCATGTTATACCTCAAAGGATCATCTTTTTGTCATTCGACTGATTTCTGTTCGTATTTCCTATAGAGGCAAGAATGTCTTGGCACATTCCACCACGCTACGAATTGCTTCCACACTTACTCTTTGGTCAATCACCAGTTGGAAAGCATTTTGTGTTCCTTGGAGCATATGCAATACAGATTTCAGCATGGTACGAGTTCCATTAAAGCATATGCATAAATACATCCTAATTCACAAGAATATTTGTGATTTTTATTCACTTTGAAAGATTTTTGGAAATAAGACGATTCCATAAATGTTGAACTATACCTACCGTAAATTTTTCGCAAAATATTTTTTATTCAGGCAATGAAAAGCTCGTTCATTCATTTTTCTTCATCACCGGAAGTTGCATTTCCGTTATTGACAACATTATTACAGTCAGATCAATGACCTTGAACGCGATCAGTATTAAACCGGAGTCCACAATTCTACCCAACGGCGTTCGGTTAAGCATTGATGTCAATTGATGAACTAAATCTCGATTTAAGACTGTTCCGCATAAGAAATATAATGATATTCAAATAAAAATCCTTGATAAATTCAGGATTGCAAAACAGTTTACATATTAATTGCTATTCAAAACAGCGCTTCACAAGAGTTGAATCACTGCAGTATTAATGAAAAACATTCTGTGGAAACACAATTGTGGTGCACATCTGGACTGTTAAAACATAATGAGTTGTTTCGTCACGTTTGAGGAGATGGTGAAGTTTTGAAAGAAATTCAGCACAACCAGACGCAGTTCATTTTAGGAACCCCTGAAAGATATCTGCGTCTCATTCAAAAGGATAGTCGTGAAAGAAAATATAAAAGTAGTCATGTGGTGATCAAAGCTGTTTTTTCTTTTTATTTACCTTCAACCCACGGATATATAAACGTTTTCCTGTGTTGGAAAAAGCCCGCCATTTAATGCAAACCAGGATACGTTTCAAAATATGTTTACGACACTCTTGGGAAATTTGATTGGTTGCAATCTCCAAAGTCACTTTTATGCCATGTAGCCGATGAAAAAAATTTTGTTCAAAACAATACTGGGCAAGACTTAGCGACCAAATACAGACCAAGTTGACAACTGGATACACCTGCAGATAACGAATCAGTCTCATGCCGATAGCAGGTGGGTCCAATCGAATCGATAAAAGCTGTTGGTTTTCTGAAATCCAATCCTCTCAGGGTTCCGAGGGCGAGTGGTTTCGGGGTCAAACACAAGTAGACAGGTGCATGCAAAAATGAATTAGCCCACGGACCTGATCACACATCACGCCGATAAGAATTGCAATTCGGCAGTGATGCGTTCGTCACTGGGTCGCTCTCAAATCTAATAAGTTGCATCATCAGAGCAGGCAACTGTTCAATTTTAATCCCGAATCCACTGACAATGAGAATACACCTGTGGAAATCACGAATTGAATGTAAAACTTGGATGTTTCAAATTATCAAAGGATAAACATACAAACAGTGTATAAATAAGAAGCAGGATGGCCATGGAGATAAGCGAGTGTTCATGGAGTAGGACTTGATGAAAATAACATAATACCCTTGTCATCACTTATTGGAGCAGGTAGTCTTCTCTTACATCGTGTTCATAATTTTCAGAAAATTTATACTTGGTTCGATACAAAGGTGTAACGATCGATTATTTGAAACAGAATAGAAAATCAGAAATCAAATTTTATTTAATCCAGTACATATTATAGTAGAAGCAAACTGATTGGTACAGGACTTGATTGCACCTTAAAAACAGCAGTCAGGGTATCCGAATCACGCTAAAAATAGCACAGTGTTGGGTTCTTCGCAATAGAAAGCATATCAAATTCAAGCGTATTGTAGACGATTTTCGTATTTTGTTCTCTCAATCCCAGCGCATACTTCCCTCATATCGGTCACCCTGGTGTACTCCGCATGAAGAAAATCATCACAAAATAGCACATAACTTATTCCGTTCACGAACAAACGGATGGGTCTACATTGTTACCAGTTGGAGGCTGCAATTAATCAATGGGATCAACGACCGCAGACCACAATTCCTTCCCTATCGATCAAATCAAACACGATTACATTGAAATTGAGGTTGATACCTTCAGTACCAATGGTATCCAGTTAATAGCAGTTGATTATACGTAAATTGGATAAATGTAAACAAAGATGTCGGCTTATTGCTGATATAACAAGCGGAGAAATTGTAAAGAGAACGAAATACTAGTCCAGTGCTCATTGTTGGCTTCTATGCACAAAATTGCATCGCGTCAGTATAATTTCTTTTAAACCCTTTGATTTATTTCGAATAAAATCAAAGAATAGGTGTGGAACGTTTACTAATTTACCTTAACCACACCACATTTATGTTACCTTCGAAAGGAAATCTCACCAAAAAAATTTATCCAAATGATAAATATATGGTATGAAGGGTTAAAATCAATCTCTCTATTTTTACCGATCAAAAGATTCGCGATCCTCTCACTCTGAGCGTTCGTCTCAAAACTCTAAATTCGTACCTATCATAGGTTGATTTGGCCTTAGTATGGTTTAACCAAACAGACCTTTATGAACGATTATCAATAAGGAGAAGCGTTTGCTCAGATGCACCTGTCCAAATTTTGTACCAATGAATCTGTCAAACCCCTACAATTTGCATAATCATGGCATATGGTTACCGATAAAAAGCATAAAATGTGAGAAGTTCCAGATAAAGTGCTTTTAGAACAGAAGCCAGAACAGAAGTCAGTCCTTTGGATCTCCATGGCCAAAAAAGACAAAATAGCGAGCAGTGTTCTAAAAATGTGAACAAGTTTATTGACCGATAGCCGAGAGAAGGAAAAAACAGAAATATAATTTGGATTGATTTGAAATAAAATGAGGTACATGAGGGTTGGGATAGTGATTAACTTTTTCCAGTTTGAGTCATAAAGCAAATTAATTATCTACAGTTAAATGGCTGGATCTCGGAATAAAATGGCATTATTTGAATTATTTGACCAAGATGCTAATGGAACATGATTCCCGAGGTATTCAAATGAACAAAGGCCTATGCAAAATGGTTTTCACAAATAATCTTCATAAAAAGTATTCGAAATATGCGCTAAAAGTACATTGGAGAGGGGTTTTTCGGTCATTTTGGGTCATCAAACCGAGTCAACGTACAGAAAACTTTTCAAATGTCTTCTTCTACTCGTAAATTTACTCAAAAATTATCTCCGCATTCACATACATTATTAACTATCTATAAAACCAACACATCAGCTTGAGAACCGGGTTAAATGAAGTAGGTTTGGGCTGCTGATTAGTGGAGAGCATCATGTTTGTTTAGACCAATCGATTCTCGTCGAAAGTAATTTATGCTCAATTCATCTTCTCATCGAAAGAAAAGTCATGAGCCCATGGTGCTTTCGTGTAACTGGCATTTTTTCGTTAACCATGGTGGTGCTCTTGTGAAAGTTTGGTGAACGAGATATTGCGTACGAAGTACAACTGTAAATATTTGAGAAATGTTGGATCATTTGGTGAATTTTATCGAATAAACAGCAAACGAAGAATGAAGTTAAAAACTGGGAAGCACAATGCAGCTGTTTCAACCTATTTGGGTCACATCAGCAGTGCGAATCTGTCAACCCAGATGGGGATAGAACCTGGGACCTGGGAACCTGGGCAGAACGCTAGCATATCGTGCACTCGACCACTTTACTTGATCTTTATACGAAATTTAATTTATAATCGAATCAAATCCTCCATCGCTATCATATACGTTTCGTATCCAGTAAAACAGTATATTTTGGAAATAAAAAATACACCACTTTATCCGCCTCAAAACTGGCTATCTAGTTCGACTATTTCACTTTGACACAACACAACCTGATTTTCAATACTATAATTTCATTCTATCTGCAAGTCTCGGTCCCTGTCATCAGTTAGCACGATCGGTTGACACTTCTTTGGAGAACGAACAAAGTCGAAACACCTGTACATTGGTGTCCATTAGTTTAGTAATTCAAGCATCTTGTTACGACAAAACAACTCCAGTAAATTATTCGTAAAACTAATTTTTGTCGGACCTTTGTCCCTACAGGTGAACTCTTGGAAGCTCATGTTTTGTTGCGAATAAAAAAAATGATATTGAATCGTGTTTGAATCTGTGGTCCACTAGCCACTAGCCAACTATAGTTCAGTAGAATCGGGTTTTTAATGGGCGCACACATTTTGGGAATTGGATGCAGTGATTTTTTTTCTCAACCCGGAGAGGATCACACACCTAATTTTCATGGAGCAAAATCACTTTTGTCGGCCAATACGACGTCCAAAAACTCGGTTGACAGAAATGCCAATTACCGGGGGCAAACTGTGCCACAAGAAAAGTGACGAGTGAATGTGATAGGGAATCACCCCGGAACACAAAATCGTATCTGTTCAATTAATGGAAAGAAGCCCTCGCTCTGGTGTGAGCATGGCTTGCGGAATATCACGACCCGATAAGAGGAAACATTCACCAAGAATCGGACAATCAATCGGGTAACCGATCTGTCAGTAAACGGACCAAATCAATCAAAATTATCTTATCAGTATAACTGAAAGTGGAAAGAACGAACCTCAATTCAGTAGACCATGTTATTCTAATGCACGACGAACTTTGTGTTTACCAAAAGATGCAAGTGCGAAAGCAAACTGTATTTATTTCTGCTGTTAGAAATATATAAACTCAGCTCAATAGTTGAGAAGTATTTTGTGTGTATGACACTGCTGCTCAACCGATCACGAAAGGAGTGAAGGAGATTCTTGTGTATCTTCCTGTCGTGAGACAAGTATACGACCCAATCCACAATCTTTGGCCCTCAGCTTGCGTTTTCGGCACGCACGTTAAAGTTGCGATTCGCATGATAGATATTTTTTAAGGGATTCAGGCTGGAACAAACATACAGTATTACCTATTCATAATGTGAGTTTATATCAAAAACGTTATTATAAACTATTTTTAGGGATAAAATGTTAGTTAAAATGTTTTGGATCAAGTTTCATAAAATAGTGTTTAGTATGGAAAAAGTGTGACGACGGCCTATTACCTTTCATGCACTTAAACGCACATTTTGAGAATTAACCACAAATTATTTTTCTTCCACTCAAGTCAAACCCAGATCTGTGCACAAAATGCCTGCATCATACAGTTGCCTTCGTTTTATTTATCCTATAGAGAATGGTGATTACTCGATAAAACCGAAGTTCAGCAAACAAAATATTAAAGTTATTAAGGTATCCCTGCGAAATGTTCTATTTTACCACGACACCAATAATCTTTTACTTCACTTGTATCAAAGTGATCAAACGAAGGTCAGTGATAAGCATAAAGGCTCCTGAGTTACCTTTTATCATGTGATTGTTTTAAACCCTACAGTTATGTCGTAAAATGACCCTCAAATGCATAGAATCCCCAAAACAGTCGTCTCTCAGAGATATCTACCATTTCCTACCTGACCCTAGTGTTAAATAAGAAACAGAAGAGAAAAAAGATGTCCGAGACTCAGTCGTTTGGTTACTCAATTCCTATTCTATTTTTGAGTTCTTTTTGAGTAAAACGTAAACCGCGACGATCTCACAAATCGCACTGATCAGCCATATTCATTGTAAATTTCGATTTCGGAGGGGGAATTTAAAGATGTGCTATTTACAACACAATCCATGGGGAAACCGAGATGGTGGGAACTTGCTTGAACCCAAGCACGAATCACAACACAGGGATCTGTCTCTTGAATAAAAAAGAAACACTAGATTGAAAAGCGGGATGCACTATTCAAGCGGGATGGCTGTCTCAGTCCTTGTTAAATAAAGATGACGCACCATCAGATTTACCTAACTACAATGCTTCCAAACGTTTTTCTGAGTCGTGCATCACGTGTGAATCAGCACGAACAAGCAGTGGAGTTGATCAAAACTAAGGCGAGGTTATCACGGAGGCTTGCAAGTTGGTAGATGATTGCGCCCGTCTTATTTCTTAGTTCAACACAGAAACTGGAATGGAATTTCAATCGCACATGGAACGACAATGCAAGCATGCGATTTGTGATTCTGTGTCCGTCAGCCAATAACATGTGTATGACTATCAAAGTCTACTTGGAGCAAAAAGAAAACTGGCACAAAACGAGCAATCACACGTGAACACATCTGATATGCAACTTGTGTTCTACGTTTCTGGCACTAACAGAAACTTGGCTACTTCACAACGATAAACAACCGCATATAACTGTCACTGAGATTCATTCATAGCAAACGTTGTCGACGTTGTATTGGTTAAAACAAGTGACCACGTGACAAGTGGACCCCAAAATCCCGGACGATAATTAGTAAGAACTAAACAAACATCGGGATCGAAACCGACAGTTCTGCCGAGGGTTCATTCCAGTAAATCATCAGTCAACCACAAATGTATAATGGAGAGAGGAAAAACTGGCACAGCCCTACGACCATGTACATTATATGTACACGTTCAATGATCTCATGCTTGCTAAGGTATGGAATTCCGGTCCACTGATGACCAAAACAAGGGAAATAAATGCAACCACAATGAAAGCTCGACAGGTTTTCGAAACCTGACTAAACTTCACATGAATAACATGCTTCTATAAAGGAAAACGTTACTTGCCTATTTGCGAAATTCAGTCTTACCCACGTCCTTAAATATCTTCTTGGCCACATTTCTTCCAAAAAGAAC
>UZAN01042663.1:15095-30560 GCA_900618425.1 Echinostoma caproni | reverse complement strand
ATGGAAGAATTTGCTGTATAATTATATCAATCGAAATTGAAGTAACTGTTAACCCGTTATCGAGGAAATTCGGCGTGAGGCTCTAATGGGAGAAGATATAAAGAGACAGAATGTAGGAAAATAGACGGGGAAAATGGAGTCACAGAGATAAGGATAAATAAGTAGGAGTACAGCAAGTTAAGACGTTTGCCGAGATGCGGAAGCATGCAGACAAAACCGTGGAAACAGCCGTGCCCAGCAACCATTGCCGCAGCCAAATTTTCCATTCTGGGTTTAGACCTCAAGCCTTCGACAGGTCACAACCGTGTCTGGAACAAAAGAGTCATACTGAACAGTCTGGGGTAATACCCAGCTGAGAAGAGATAAGGGGAGAAACAGCATGTCACAAATCAACTGACGAAGTGGAATAATAGGGGTGGTATATGCCTGTATGTATACATATCTATGTACAGCTAGATATGTACACGTAAAAACGAACATATAACCGATAAGCATGCAGCAAAATAGACCACGAAGTTTGACCACATCACTCGGGCAAAATCAAAGTGAGGAATAGTTCTCCTAATGAGTAAGTAGTCACAATGCTTCTATGAAATGTACCAAGATGAAATGTGTAACACAGATACAGCTTTGAAGCTGAATCAGTCTACTGATAGAGGTTTGGTGTAGAAAGTGGTCACAGCTACCTGGTTTGCATGTGCCACGAAGTTTGTCAAATAATTCAAGCCGAATCCCACACGGCTGGCACTATCGCCAAAAAGCACATGGAGGCACTACGTGGACTGACCCGTACTAAAGATGTAATTTTTAGTCGTCCAAATAAAGGAACCGGGATTGTGGTCATAGACAAGAAGAAATATACTGACAAACTGCTAGCTATCGTATCGGAAGAAGACAAGTTCCCAACCACATTAACAGAAAAAGACAAAACACACCAGACTGAACAGCAAATCACGGGGATACTGAAACAACCTACTCAAGAGGGTTACATAAGCAGTGAACTATATGAACGCATAAGACCTACCGGTTCATGCATTCCGAGGCTATATGGTTTGCCAAAAATCCACAAGGCTCAGGTTTCCCCTCGTCATATCCTATCGATGACTAATTCTCCATACCATGCTATCGCTCAGTGGTTAACTGAAATCCTTGAACCCGAAAGGAAACGATTATCGGCATATATTGTTAAGGATACCTTCCAATTTAATGAAACACTACGATATATAGACGTGTCAGATAAGGTGATGGTGTCCATGGATATCACGTCACTTTTCACAAATGTGCCACTAGTAGAAGCCATCCAGTTCATCATAAAACATCCTACTGATAACGAAATTAATTTGGGCATACCCAAAAAAAGCTACGCGAATTTCTATTTCGATGTACATACAACGTGCGATTTCCTCTCAACGGAACGGCCTACCGACAAAAGGACGGGGAAGCAATGGGATCACCGCTAGGACCCTTTTTGGCGGATCTTTTCGTGGCGATGCTGAAGAATAACCAGCTGAAAGACACCGTTATTGGTCTGCATAAATATTGTCTGTATCATTACCATAATGATAATAAAGCAACGTGAGGAAGCCACCAGAAAAAGGGGATATTTAAGAGAAGAATGAAGCAAGGAAGTAAGATCTCAGAATCAGATAAGGTCAAGTTCAGTTCAGTTCAGTCCAATTCAGTCTTCACAAGACGAATAATGGTACTTGCCAATCGAGCGTCTAGATTATTGTGTTGTCGGCGGGTGTTCTTATCTCCCCACACTGCTTTTCCTGAGTTTCTCTTATCAGGTTTCCTCAGTCAAGCTGGAAATGTCTTCTCGCCTCATCAGTGAGAGGTCAGTTTCAAGTACCATTGCAATGCCTAATTCCATATTTCGGACTGCAATTTATCTGACTCTAGGTGACGATACATCACCATCTAATCTCAGGAAACATTTCCCACCAACACGCATCCAGTGCCTCCTTGAAGTTGTGCATATTGGTGCAGTTGATCACTCCCCCGGGGAACCTGTTCCACATAGGTAGGACCCTATTTGCAAAGGAGTTGGCCCGGACCTCCAACTTAGCATGGTTCTGTTGGAGCTTAAGGCTTTGACCCCTCGTGTTTTGAGCACAAGAAGCCGTAAACAAGTCATCTGCTGGGAGTCCTGATAGCCCTCTGACTATTTTAAAGGTCTCTATCAGGTCTCCTCGCATTCGTCTACGTTCCAGCGAAAAGAGATTTAGGTCCCTCAACCATTGTTCAGAGCTCTTCCCCTTTTGCCCAGCTACCATTCGGGTAGCAAGTCGCTCCACCTTCTCCAGGCATGCTATATCCTTTCTATAGTATGGTGCCCATACCTGAACACAGTATTCTAAGTGGGGGTGCACTGTTTCCTTGTAGTCAGGTATAAAGACCTCTGCGTTTCTACATGTAAATGGCAGCACAAACCCTGAAGAGCTCACCACGAGCCTTATTGGCTGCCCCGTGCATTGTGTTCTAGGCTTGAAACTGTTCATAAGTCTTAAGTCCTTAGCTGCATTCGTGTAATGCAGTGCCAGCTGCCCGTCCCGAACGATATCGGTTATTGAGGTTAAGAGCTACCATTTTTCGAGATTTACTGGCAGGTCCCACTGAATCGACCATTGTCTAACCGCTTCCACATCGCACTCTAGATTTGTTCCGGCTGATTTCACATCGTCCGCGAACATGAAACAGTGATTTTGAAGATCTAGTGTCAAGTCATTGAAGTAAATTATAAATTTTAGTGGTCCTAGAACTGATCCTTGAAGTACCCAGCATTTTACTCTTGCAGGTTTGCTCAGATAGTAGACAACCTTCATACAGAACGTGCGCTGACTGAGGAACTGTCCGACCCAGTTTCTCACTGCCCCCGTAATCCCGAATCTTGTAGCTTGTGGTCTGGTGACTTAAAGCCGACTGATTCGAAGGCTTTGCAGAAGTCGAGGTAGCAGACTTCTCCCTACTGACCTCCTTCTAACCTTTTAGTAACCTCATTAAAAAAGTGAGCAAGTTAATCAAGCACCATTTTCTCTCGATAAACCCATGCTGCGCTGATGACAAGAGATTGTGGGTCGTTAGATGCTGATATATTTGCTCCTTGGTGATTCGTTCCAAGCATTTGCTTAGAACGTCAGGCCACCTGGTCGGTAGTTGCTCACATTATGCCTGGGTCCTGACTTGTATAGAGCAACTACAGTTGCTTTACACCAGTCCCCTAGTAATAACCCCGTCTTCAGGGATTACCTAAAAAAGGTTACCGGATGTGCTAGAAGCGCTGCTAGTGGTCAAACTACAGCAGGATGTATTTTATCTGACCCTGCAGACGTATGTCGATTTAGTGACGCGAGTTCTCTGGCTACGTCACTCCCGTTAATGATTATTTCACTAATCTTTGGTGTATCCAACCGCGGCTCAGTCCTCTCCGCAATATCTTTTTTCACTGGTTGACGGTATATACTCTTAAAGAAGGCTAAAAGGGTGGTTGTCTTGTCTTGGTCCGGTGTGTTTAGGCTACTTCTACTCATCTCCAAGGTGCCTATGCTTTCTTTTATATTTTTGTTGGTTTTCACGTAGGCATGAAAACCTTTTGGGATTATGCTTGATGTGCTGTGCCAGGTTTATTTCGTATGTATATTCCTCTTCGTTGTAGAGCCTGTACCTCAATGCAGTAACACTTACTGCATTGCGAATGTCACCTCGATTGGTGATGAAACGTTTGCAATACAATTGCCAAGCTCGGCGAACAAATGAACATCATATTATACCACCCGAGCTACAAATACAACAATCAACACCGTTGTTTGCAAAACTGTCATATATATGTATACGTAAAGTACGCAATAATAGGTCACAATACTTTTACGAGTATGTATCTGCGGAGCTTTGGTTACACAAATCTAGCTTCGATGCTGCATCTGTGTCGTGATATGAGTTTGGTTGAGAGTGTGGACACTGCTACCTAGTTGGGATGTGCCACAAATGAGTTCCAATATAGTCTAGTGGAAATATGAGCAGATGCATATCATGTGGAGTGGAATGGGTTATAATACTTAGGTAAATATGTACCACAATGGATTAAGTTCCACAGACCCTGCTCTGAAGCTGAATCAGATTTTGATTGGTCAGTATTCAAAACCCATGTCAAATGCAGTATCAATTGTTATGCTTCCTTGCATTTTGGCAATTGTGTCAATCGTTAAGTGTGTAGCAAGTTGTCCTCTGAACCTTTCATGATTCACAGTCGTTCGCACTTCCATTGGCAGTTTGTTCCATAATCTGGAGTAAGTACCAAGGAAGAATCTTTTTCGTGTTGCACTGCTGTCGGGGATTGTAGGTAGGATGTTTTATTGGTTACGTAATGGGTATTTTGAGTTTTCCAAAAAATCAGTTTTGATCGTGGAATGGGCCCTTTTGTATATGAAACTATTTAAGATGGTGAGATTTAGTCTGATCCGGCGTAACCAAAGGGGATCTAGCCTGAGGAGAATGCATCTTTCCATATAGCACAGGTTTGTTGACCAACCAAAAATTTCTTTAGTAAATTCACGCTGGATTTTTTTCAGTACCTTTAAATAGCTCTGTTTCACATAGGTATAACTCTGTGTAAAAGGAACTTAGCCCGAATATCCAGTCGAGCGTGGTTTCTTCGCAGCTTGAGGCTATGGCCTCTTGTGCAGTGGTTAGAGCCTAGGGTGAACAGATCACCTAGTTTGCACCCTGACAGACCTTTCACTATTTTGAAAGTCTCTAAGAGGTCACCCCGCACTCTGCGCTAAAGCGAGAAGAGATTGAGATCCCTTAGCCTTTGTTAGTAGCTTTTACCTCAGCTACCATTAGGGTGGCCAGACACTGCGCCTTCTCCATGCATATTACGTCCTTCCGGTAATGCATTGCCCACGCTTGGGCACAATATTCCAAACAAACAATAGTCTTATACAAAGGTACGAAAACCTCTGCTTGCCTGCTAGTGACTGTTGCACATACGCGAAATAATTCCCCTCTGGCCTTGTTCGTTGCCCTGAGGCACTGAGCTCAGGGCTTGAAGTTGTGGTTCATAATAATCCTAAGCTCTCTGATTTGTGAGGCCTGGTTTAGGGGTAGACCGTTTACCAAGTACGTGCTGGGTCTGGTGGTCAACAGCTGACACTTGGTAAGATTCAGGGAAAGACCCCGCTGAACAGTCCATCGATAAATTATCTCTAACTTCCTCTCCAATTTGGTGCCCGTTATTTGACATCATCGGCAAAATTGAAGCAAGGATTTTGGAGATTCTGTGCTTAGTCGTTTATGATCATTTGGAACATTATGGGTCTTAACACAGCCTTCTTGGACTCCGCTCGATATCACTTCATTTTACGACTCCTGGTCTCCCACCCTCATCCTGAAAAAGCGTTTGTTCAAAACCGATATGAACCAATTTCTTAAGTCGACTACTATACGCAGGCCTTGTATTTTGACGTCCTGCAGCCGATGGCTGATGGAGTAGAAGGCATTTGAGAAGTCTAAATAAGATATTTCTACATGCTTGCCCTCGTCCAACCGCCGCGAAACCTCAAACAGAAATTCAAGCAGGTTAGTGAGGTATGACCCACGCTCAACGAACCCATGCTGCATCGATGTCAGAAGTCGATTATTTGCTAGGTGAAGGCAAGTGTTCTTCGTAACCAATCTTTCTAAACACTTCAACAGTACCGACGTTAGGCTGCGGGGTCTGTAGTTTTCGGCTTTCTGCCAGGGCCACTACTATCGCCGTGCGCCAACCGCCTGGTAACCTATCGTTTTGGAGCGATCCCCTAAAGAACCAGGTGATCGGTCCTGTTAGGACCTCGGCTAATGGCTGATCTTTGGCTGGATGGATTCTATCCGGACCTGCCGACGTTTTTTTATTCAGTGCTCTGAGTCCTCGAGTTACGTCGGCTGACGTTATACAGATTTCCACTAGAATCGGCCTGTCTCTTAGCAGTTACCCTGTCAGAATAGCTGTGTTGGACGTTGCCGTATTGACTTTTCTAAAACGCTTCAGCAGCGTTTTTGCTTTTTCTTTATTACTCGTAGCTTAAACTCCGCCGGCTAAGTCCAACGAGCCTATAATTTTGCCTGTGTGAGCATT
Source organism: Echinostoma caproni (assembly GCA_900618425.1). Lineage (NCBI taxonomy): Eukaryota > Metazoa > Platyhelminthes > Trematoda > Plagiorchiida > Echinostomatidae > Echinostoma > Echinostoma caproni. The sequence continues at coordinate 24,445 of UZAN01042663.1, read as the reverse complement.
AGCCTGCACGTACGCGTAGAACCTTTTCGGGTTCATTCTTGCTGTCGGTGCTAGTTTAAGCTCGAAGTTATATTTGCTTATCTTTTGGATCCTCTGTAACTTGTTCCGTCTCCGGTTGTATTCGCACCAAATGTGCTGCTTTCTGCAGAGCCTAAAACGGGCCTAGCATCTTCTGCGGCTTACCAACGCCATGTACGTGCGCGGAAAATACCAGAAAGGTCTGTTGTTTTTCCGTCTTAAAGTTGTTGAGGTGAAGTTATCTGTCAGCCTTAGTAGTCCAGTTTTTATCAGATTCCGTCTGTCTCGTACAGTGGCCTCCGAAGACTCCGAGTACCGGGCGGTGGTTGCTGTCTCTCTTGTTATTTTCACTTTCCGCTCGCTTGCACACATGCTTTCGTATCTCCGTTTTGCTCTGCAAGTCATAACAATAAAACCCGTCCTCCGTTTCGTAAATCGTCTCGTTCTGTTTACGTACAAACGTCCGTTTGCGATATAGAAGTATTAGTTCGAGGTATCAATAGGCCAGTACCTAAAAATTGGGGAACCCTCTTATTTTATTTTATTTACATTGGAAAGTTTTTTCGGAGAAATTTTAATTTCTTAGGTCATAGTTCCAGTGAATTGTCTGCACAATTACTTTTACGGGTCAGCTTTTGTTCATTTAATTTTAGATTCCACGTATCTCTGGTTTTGTGGTTTAACGCTCGTTTGCTATCGGATTTTTCCATTTTCGTTTTTCCAACGTATTTTTTCTACTAAACACTATTCGGTTGTATTTTTTTATACAATCGGTTAGAGCTTACATTATATAATTACGATTAAGTATGACTAGCCCCGATTATAAGTATACCACGGACTGCGAAGAGTACTGGGCCAACATTAGGGCATTAGAGTTCATGCCGGGGGACCCGGAAACATTCCTTGCACTTCCGGAATCGCGATTCCATAAAGCTCGCATCACCGAGCAACTTTCACGTTACCATATGCTGTTATCCGCGATACCGTGGGAAACACTGAGCAACTTCAGGGACATATAAATTAATATACCCACACACAACCCATACGACGTGCTCAAAGAAGCACTTCTCCGTCATTTGTGAGAGGAAGTGCATCCAGCTTCTACTATTTGGGATACAACTGGGAAAGCTCAAGCCGTCTCAGTTACTGCGACAATTGTGTGCGTTAGTAGACAACACGACGTTAGACGATTCTGTGCTGTGCCAGATCTGGCTCCAGCGGCTCGCGCCTTAAGTGCAGAATATACTTAACGTCTTCACCCCCGCCCACACCCTCGACGAACTAGCCGAAGCTGCAGACCGAGCCACGGAGCAAGCTCAATGTTTTCAGCCCACAATGGTGAACGTTAGGTGCCCTAAACCAACCACGATTCGCCAGACGCTTGCGACTTCAGCTCCCGTTAAGCTCTTTAACGAGCCCATGACAGTAGTGCAACTTTTGTCCAAGCAGTTGGCCCATCTTCACTTAGCTATAACCACTATGCAGACCACAATCAACAATCTGCAGACTAGCCGCATGAACTGTAGTCATTCCCGGTCAACCAATGAGTGCAGGCAAACCCGATCTAAGGGCGATCTGTGTTACTATCACAGAGGCTTCGGCAATCAAGCTAGGAAGTGCGAACCGCCATGTTCGTTCAAAAAGCAGCAGGGAAAATTACAGGCCAGTAGGTCACGGCGACTACCTCAACGGGCTCTCATAGCCTTTGTCGCCTTCTTTTGTCTAGGATAACTCGTCTAAGATTAGGTTTACGGTAGATGCCGAAGCGCAAGTCAGTATAATCCCGTTCACCAAACAGGATGTTGCCAACTCAGCAGCGTTGACTTTGCAGGCAGCCAACGGCATCCCTATCCAAACCTATGGACACTGGCGACTGAACTTAGTCCTAGGTTTAAGACGCATCTTACCTCGGGTTTTTGTGGTCTCTCGGGTTCCTTACGCCATGCTTGGCCTAAACTTTTTACAGCACAACGGTCAAATCGTAGATCCCCGTAAGCGACAAATTAGAGACCAAGTCACTTCTAGGGTAATCTTCGGTTCCATGGTATATTCGGAAACGCAGAATATACAGCCCGCTTTTCCACACGATGATTCACCATATTCATAGTTATTCCGCGAGTTCCCTAGCCTCGTCCGCTCCAGCACCGAGCTCCAATCTATCACAAAGGAGGCGTCGCACCACACCGTCACACAATGTCCACCGGTCCACCCACGTGCCCGTCGACTAGCACCAGATACGTTACGCACTGCACGCGCAGAGTTTCAGCACATGCTGAACGTGGGTATCATATACCCCTCTGAAGTCCATGGAAATCCCCTCTATATATCGTTCCCAAATTTTGTCCAGCGACTGGCGTACATGTAGAGACTATCATCCACTCAACCGTGTGACAACCCCAGATAGGTACTCGATCCCCCACGTCACGGATCTCACGTTAGACCTAGCCAGTAGAACTCTTTCCAGCCACATTGATCTGATTCGCGCACACAACCAGATACCAGTAGCAGAAGCGGACATCCCAAAACAGCCGTGGTCATACTGTTTGGTCTATTCGAAGTCCTCCGAATGCCATTCGGTTTAAGCAACACGGCACAGTGCTTCAAACGTTTTATTCGCAACGTTTGTAGACAGTTAGACTCGGTTTTTGTTTACTTAGGCGATATCCTAGTGGCTAACTCATCGCGTGGAAAACATCTGACACACCGCCGAGCACTTGTTCATCGTTTGGTGCAGCACGGTGTCATGGTCAATGCCCAAAAATGTGTTTTCTGTGCCTCCAACATTGATTTCCTCGGTCACCGCATCACAGCTATTGATAAACAGTTATTAAGTGACAAAATTCAAGCGGTAATAGACTACCCGGAGTCCACCACGTTTAAGCAGCTCCGATGTCTCGACAGTTTATTCAAATTTTATCGGCATTTCATCCCTCAGTGTGCACAACTTATGCAGCCACTCACTGATCTACTTAGGGGTAAAGCAAAAACGGTAATGTTCACACAAGCCGCTCGAGACGCTTTATGTGCGTTGAAGAAAGCAATCAGCAGCGTCCCCACATGGACCCACCTAGGTCCCTCTGCCAAACTAGCACTCGTCACTGATGCGTCTGACCGCGCACTTGGCGCCGTCTTCCAATAACAAGTGAGACAGGAATGGCAATTCATGGCCTTTTTCTCCAAAAATCTCCAACCGGCATAGTCAAGATACAGCACCTTTGGTCGAGAACTCCTAGCGATCTACTCAACCTCTTCAGTATAACAGCTTGCACAAAGTCCTATCCTTCCGGTTTGTCTTGAAGTCTTGAAGTATTACACGGGTGCAAGGCTAAGCCCAATGGTCCCGGATCTTAAAAGTTTCCAAGGTTTCTTCTCGAGACGGATTTTAGGTAATTAAAGTGGATACGCGTCCTGTTTGTACAAGAAGGTCACATAAATGAGTTTAAAGGAGGGGAGAGAGGTGCAGTATCTGCATGCAATGCAAGAAATCGGGAAGTACAGGAAAAAAACAGAACATGATATAAATAACGCTGAGGCAGGGGGGGTGCTTACCGTTCAGGGATTAGACCAAGATGCAGAACTAGATTACCTTTGAAAGCGGATCTTGTGGGGGCAATAACTACTTCATCGGGGAGGCTATTCCAAGGAGGAACGACCCTGTGGGTGAAAAAGCACTGACGGACTAGTGTAAGGGCACGCGGTTTGAAGAGTTTCATGCTATGCTTACGAAGATTGTCCGTGTTAGTGCGCACAAAGAAGTCATCAACCCTGCCCGAATTGAATATACTTTACAATAGGAAGATGTCACCTCTTATTCGGTGGGTTTCAAAGGGGATACAGGTTCAAGATGGAAAGACGTGTAGAGCAAGGAATGGATGATAAGCCATGCACAAGTTTTGTCGCTGTCCGTTGTACACGCTCCAGGGTCTTACAATCGCATACCAGGCGGAAGTGAGCAATTTGACTCCAGTATTCTAATAAGGGTCTGACTTACGTGCTACAGAGAATCTGAAAGTCATCTCTNCTTTTTATTCTAGGAAAAGAACGTCTTAGGAAGGTAGGAATACGGAAGGTGGATCTACTGGCTTTTGTTAGCGTTAAGAGGACGAAAGTGACCTGGTCAGCCAGAAACCAAGGAACTGGTGGTGTTCTACACCGTCCATAGTCATGGAAGCGTTAGCGCTGAAGCTATGTACAAGAACCCTCCCGAACGCATTTGTCGTCGTTTATTGGTAGGTTCCAGGCAGCAGATCAGTCTTTGACTGCATCCATTGCTGACTGAACAACCACCGTGTTGGTGCCCCAAATTGTCACATCATCAGTGTACATTGCTACGTTGACTGCGATCCTGTATGACAGGTTATTATAATATAAAAGGAAGAGGAGGGGGCCGAGGACGGAACATTGCGGGACTCCGGTAGAAATGTGGGAGTCAGATGAAAATGATGAACTTACGCGAACCGAGAAGGCGCGGTTCGTGAGAAAATCCCGAAGAAGGGCGAGGAGTCTGCTACTGAGGCCATATGACTCGGGCTTATAGAGTAAGGGAGCGTGATGGACACGATCAAAAGCTTTTGCAAAATCAATGAAGATTGCGTGAGGAATCAAGCCGTCATTATGGGCTTGTGTCAGACTGTCCATAACAGACAGCATATTGGAGATGCAGGATCTGCCAGGGAGAGAGCCGTGTTGGGTTTGAGAAAGAAGCTGATTGTTTGTTAAGAGTTTTAGAATTGTCCTTTTTAAGACCCGTTCAAAGACCTTGCTGGGCACGCTAGTCAGGCGAATGGGTCTATAACTACTTGGAGTTTGTCAATCCCCTTTTTTAAATTGGGGGATATGATGCCACTCTTTCAAGATGAAGGGAATATTTCAACATCTAGACACTTCTGGAAAAGGGCGAAATAGTACAGGGCAAGAACCGAGGCGGCTTCTTTTAACACTCGAGGGTGCATGACGTCTAGTCCCATGGAACTAAAGGAATTCAGGAATTTGATGAGTGATTCGGTCTCTCCTGGAAGAATGAGGAAATGTTCTAATGGAGGCAGTGCATTAAGAGAGGGAAGATTGGGATGGGAAGAGACAAAATGAATATTAAAGGTGGATTCATAATGGGACCAAAAAATCTCAGCTACCTGAGCAGTGGCGGTTACAGGAGAATGATCAGATAGCTTTAGGGCTAGTGCAGAGGGGGTTGATTGCCTTTTACGCCGAAGTGACTTAAATAAGGAATTAGGGTTACTTCTAGCACGAAGAATAATTGCTTTCTGTTGTCTATTGTGGAATTCCTTAACCCTCTGCTTGCACAAGTTGCGGATTCACTTAAACTCGATAGCATCGGAGTTGAGCCCAGTACATTATAGTCTAGCAAAGGAACGGGCCCGCTCGTCCATTAGGTGCCGAATGGAGCGAGATAGGGGAGGCCTATGGTCAGGTACAGATTGAAGTCTAGGAATAAAAAGGTGGTCCGCCTCGTAAATTAGACTCGCAAGCAACTCAATTAGGTTGTTCGGGTCAGTATCAAAATTGTACGAGCCCAGCCTGTTAGCTAGGAATTCTCGTAAGAGAACAAAATCGGCTCTTTTGAAGGAACGTAGCATTCTGGAAGGGAGCCTGCTAGTTGGCCAGCGGATAATATAGTCAAAGGAATGCAGGAGGTGATCACTTTTACCAGCAGGACTTAGGTACGAGATCATGTCGATCTGGCATCGTTCGTTGGTAATCGTAAGATGAAGCAAAAAGGGACGTTGGCCGACACGGTATCTCGTTGGAGATACTACGTGTTGGAACCACGAGTGTTCGTTGAAGAGTTTTATAAGGACTGCACCAAAACTTCTATCTTTGAAGTGGCATCTGGGCCAGTCGATAATCAGGGCGTTGAAATCGCCCAGGATAAGGTGTGAGAAAGTGCAGGTGGGATGGAGGTCGCGAAGCTGAGTTAGAAGTGATTGACATTCCTCCTGTGTGCTTGATGGGGAGCAATAAACAACCCCAGGAGGAGTGAATCCCTGCTAGGGAAGACGGCATTGACCCAAAGGGTCTCGATCGATTGAATCGTAGGAAGGAAAACACGCAAAGCAGGAGAGAGGGAATCAGTAAGGAAGAGAGTCACTCCACCCGCATGACCACGGTTTGTGTCTTGTATAAACAAGGTGTAACCATCCATCATTATTTCACCATCTAGTATATCCGTAATTAGCCACATCTTAGTTAGGGCTATTACGTGTGGCTTCTTATCGTGCGCCAATTGTCGCAGTTCAAAGATCTTATTAGTTATACTGAGGCATTTGGTTGATACGCACTTCAGCAACTTCTCACTATACATTTCAGCAGCTCTAGTAGAATGACAGGGAACTTGGGACAGCTTTAGAGTGGTCTTTCGACCTTTTTGCTCCGAGAGGGTCGTGGCACCCGTGAGAGCTTCTTGGAGGTTGGTGTCATGTGTGCCATGTTTGGCGTCCATGTTGAGTGGTGGCGAGCTAGACTAACCAGTTTTCTGGGGTTTCGTTCTGTCTGGTGGGTGGAAGCGTTCTACTGGAGGTAGAAAAATGGGTTTGGGGGTCTTACTTTTCTTACAGTCCTGTCTTGGCGTTCGCTCTCGGAGCGACCTGGCGACACTTGCCAACAATTAAGGTTTGGGCGTAGAGAGATTGTTTCTTAGGTTTTTAGTTTTAGAAAAATAAGATTTAGGTTGCACCGGTGTATGGGCTGGGGGTATTTCCTTAGGTGGTGGATTACCAAGTATCCTCTTCATCCCAGCTAATGGTCGAACGGTCGGCACCTTGATTGTGCCTTTGACCTGCTTTGCTGGAGCGTGGGCTGGTTTCATAGGTGATAATAACTTGTGGTTGAGGATCCCGACTATGATTGGTTCCTCCGTGGTTATGTCGGCGAAGGTTGCGTCGGGAGTGCTGGCTATTGGTAAGGCAAAGCGTAGATTCTTGTCCATTTTTAGAGAGAAGATTTGTGGTACCTTCTCAATATCCAGTCGCGTGAGATTGACTGTTGCACGCACTTGCAGTTTCTCATCTATTTTTAGGCCACCAGGTTTTATGTCAGGAAATCTGACATGAAGAGGAATGTAGTGGGCTACCCCTGTGACATATTTACATCTCTTGATTATATTCGCCTGAGCAAGACAGTTGTAATCTGGCTGAACTCGACCACGATACCTGTGATCGTTTTCTTGGTTTATGTTCGAAGATATGAACACCTGATTGGGTTCAGGATCTCCAGTGATTTGAGGCTATCCAGAATTTTCTTGACCCTATGAGCTGGAGGTGCTCCTGCTGGAAAATTCCCCCATACTATCAAGCGTTTACTGCATGGTTCTGTCTCAAACAGCTTATTGGTGTCTAAGATGATTTGGTCTAATATCTCCAGGGTCATTTTACTGGCTTTGATNGTGATCGTTTTCTTGGTTTATGTTCGAAGATATGAACACCTGATTGGGTTCAGGATCTCCAGTGATTTGAGGCTATCCAGAAGTTTCTTGACAGTATGAGCTGCGGATGTTTCTCCTGGGAACTTCACTCAAATTGTCATGCGTTTTTTGCATGCCTCTGTCTCAGACAGCTTACTGGCGGTGTCCAAGATGATTTGGTCTGATACCATGAGGGTAATTTCACTGGCTTCAAATTGGGGAGAGAGACCCACAAGTAATGCCTTCACCTCTACCAACTCAGTCCCCAGTTTGGCAACTTTTATCTTTATGTTAAAGGCTGCCTAGCTCTAGGATAAGATCATCCTGTTTTCTGTCCCTGAGGAGGTGTTGATTACCATGTTGTCAAGACGCATAAGTAAAGTTTCCTGGTCCAGAGATACATCCCAGATTGAGATGCCACCGTTATTTCCTGCCATCATTCTAAGAGAAAGTTGTGATATATGAAAAATGCGAAAAAGCACCAAGTGGGAGATACAGTAGAGTGCGTACGAAGTTTTGACCGATCGAAGCACTAAGAGCCGCGACCAGACACGTGATACCAAATGTGTCAGAAAAAGGAATTGTAGAAAATAAGTCGATGGGATATTTCGAAAAAGTACACTTTTAGTTTCAAAAAACGAGTTATCAGAGCGGGCACTGAAAAATTTCAACTTGGTCAAATAGCAGTCTTTCTTTTTCACTCCATAACCATGTAGACAGAAAATCTGCCTTCCATGTTCTTCACCTTTTCCGAAGCTCTTTCCCACATATCACCAAGAAAGACCTGCTTATTTATGGCACCTATATCCGTCCCGTTCCAGAATATGGTATTCAAGTTGTTCAATCTGGCCTGATCCGTGATCGTGCTACTCTTGAAGGAGTTCAAAGAGCGGCAACAAAGGCGGTGATTGGAATGAAACATCTTCCTTTTCCTAAACGTCTAGTGGCGCCTGATTTGCATCCTCTTAACGTCATGCGAATTAAGGGTGACTTATTTCTTCTACACCACCTGTTCTCCTCGGGCTTAGTAGATAAGTTCTTCACTCTGGCCCCGACGGGTTGAACACGGGCTAGTAGCAAAACGTTATACGAACCTCAACTCCGTACCGCTCCTCGGACATCTTTCTTCACTTTCAGGGTAATTTCACACTGGAACGCAGTGCCAGAAGAAATAGTTTCTTCAACATGCAAAGCGTCATTCAAGTCTCGACTTGATAATTATTTAGGTCTAATTGCCTCCTTTTAAGCCTTCCTCCAAAAAAGCAAAACAAAACAAAAATACAATAGCTCTTTTTATATCTTTATGCCGTTGCCCATTTGTTATAGCACATTGTAACCTTTATCAATGATGTTCCCAGAATAGTTAGTCCCCGGGCTAGACGATATATTGTTTTGTTCTGGTTTTGCAGTTACATCCTCCACGAACAGACAACAAGAAACCATCAAGGATCCGGTACCACTGGGCGCCAGCCTCAAACCCGAGAGTCACTTCAAGACTTCAAGACACCTTGATTACATCACACAATTTACGTGTGATATACGACATGTCTCNGATGTACGACATATCTCTGGTGTCAACAATCCTGTCGCGGATGCTCTCTCGCGCATCCACCATCTCGGTAACCCTTACCCAGAAGCCGTAGACTTACAGACTACAGCACAAATCGACGACACTGAAATCGAACAACTGCGCAAGTAGTCAACGCTCCATTTACCATTTACCATTTCCGTCCTCAGATAACAAAGTATATTGCGAGGTACCGGTAGGTTCTCCTAGACCATTAGTCCCATCTACCTTACGCAAAACGGTTTTTGAGACGCTGCATAATTTGTAACATCCAGGCATCTGCGCCTCAGTGAAACTCATCACTGATCGCTTCGCTTGGAACAACATCAAAAAGGACATACGCCA
>UZAN01042663.1:0-14126 GCA_900618425.1 Echinostoma caproni | reverse complement strand
ACGCCTGAGCGGAAAACCGTGCTCGGTAAAACAAACAGAAGTAAAACAAAGAAATATCACAGTTCGAGTCAGAGTTGATTGTGAAGAAAATATGAACGGAAAACGTCCCCGTGGATTGCTCCCTTTCTTCGTACAATCATGGTCACTACAAGTCTTCCAGGAGAAATGGTGGCTCAGACCCCACCAAATAACTTCACTTACGTTGACGATGCAGCTCGTTTAGTACATCATATGCAACAGTTACGTATTCAACCACCCCACAAGCAAACACCTCTAGCCTACCTTCCTCTCGGGTAGCCGAACGCTTGCACGTTTTACTCAGGGCAGAGGTTCGCGCACCTCTGCAACCTCAATACAGCGGCCTACATAAGATGCCGTGACGATTAGAGAAAGCCTACGTCATAGAGCGCAACGGTAAAAGTAAGACCGTCAGCACTGTTCGACTCAAACGTACGCATTTGGATGGAACCGTTACTTCCAGCAATGGTCCCCACCTGTTGCGCCACCTGCAACTCTTCTCCTGCTCCCTCCATTACGGTAAACCCCGCGACACCCTTGAAGCAGGCACCTGATCTCGACCAACCCCATTGGAACACTAGTCACAGGAATGTCCTTAAGTAACCTGTATGTTTTGCCTTGTAGCACGTTTTTGCACTTAGCAACGTACAGAACTATTTAATTTGCGATATTTCTTTTTATTCTTATGGATATAAATGCATGCAAAAACCGGAAAAAAGCAAAAAATCCTTTTGTCATTTTAAAAATCTTTTCCACCCTGGTTCACGTTTTTCTGTATGCATACGCATATGCATATGCACAATAAAAATAAAACAAAAAACAAAATCCTTACCCTTTTGTCATTGTGCTTGTCTTTGCCTCACCGACCAACTCCAACGGGTGCTGCTTCGACTTTCTTTCATCCCTTCTCTTCTAGGCTCTGCATTCAAAACTCCGGAGAAAACCTTCGGTCAAGAGCAAGCAACATCCTTACAACTCAGGCGGAAATCTTCTGCCACTGTCACTTCAACTGGAACTATTTTGACAGTTAATTCCCAATATTTCCGTGACAACCCACCAAGCGGTCTAATTTTTTGGACCAGCAAACCACGGCAAACAGTGCATGTACCCTTATCAAAGGCTCTCCCTAGCCATCTAGGAGAGAGCTCTGTAGTGACCAACCAACTCCCATTTTACATGTTTCGTTAATCGTCCCGTTCTGTTTGCTTGTAAACGTTCTTTTGCTATATAGCGGTATTAGCTCGGAGTATCAATAAGCCAGTGCCTACACCCTGTATAACTTGTGGTTCTCGTCACGCGTCTGAGAGCTCTTTCCTTTAACCACTTCAGGAACCTTTAACGTTAAGAACCTTCAGTCGTGCATCCATGTGCCCAGGCTATCTCCGCACAGTTGAAGTCGCCTATTATGATCTGTGAAACAAAATCTCTACAGATGCATATTTCTATGAGTATTGTGACTTATTGCTACTTACCTTGTATCAGACTAATCTCCTGTTTTCCCGTCTCAATTCGTCCAAATCGGTGGCACATGATAACCAGGTAGCAGTGTCCGCTTTCTCAACTAAATTCATATCACTACACGGATTCAGTCTCAAAGCTAGATCCGTGGAACAAAATCTCTACAGGTTCATACTTCTATAAATATTGTGACCTACTATTGTCTACTTTATACATATATATTAGTACGTATACATACTACCTTGCGTTATTCCACTCTGCATAGCATTCGTGACATTCTGTGTTCCCCCTCATCCCTTTCTCAGCTGGGTATTACTCCGGATTGTTGTGTATCGCCTTTTACTTCCAGACTCGGTTGGCTTGGGCCGGTCAAAGACTTGGGGTCTACACCCACAAAGGACAATTTGGCTCCGACAATGGTTGTTTGGCACGGCTATCTCCATCGTTTTGGCTACATGCGTCCGGACCAGGTTGAGAATCACATCCCCTGTCTCACTCCAAAGGTGTTTTAAGGTTGGATGTCTAGCGTGTAGTCAGTCCCACATCAAAGCGACTAACGCCTAAATAATCTAAATCAATCCATTACCGATCGAAGCCCCGAACCCAATGAATGTGCCCTCAGTAGGTGTGTTGCAGCAGACGGAGAAACATGTACTTTGACAAATGTATGAACTCGCTGTACTCCTCCTTCCCTTTCATTTCTATCCGCGAGTCTCCATATCTTTGTCTCACCAACCGTCGATCCGTGTTTTCCTCCCATAAATTCCTCACGCCGAATCTTCTCGATACAAGGTTCGCTCTTCCATTAATTTCCATTGACATGCTTATCCAGTGAATTCCTCCACTCTGCACGTCTACTTCTGTGACCTTGTCTGCCTTGTGTTCTGTTTGAATTGCGTTTTCCTTCCGCTCCCCCACCATCTCCCTTATGTATATCTTCTAATTGAACCTTCTATATACCTGCACTTTTGTTGTACATATAATTATTTTCAACAGTTAATCATGCTTTGTGCATGCTTCACGGGCTTCGTAAAATATACATTATTATCATAATTATTAAACCTCTGATACCTCTCCCGGGTGTTTTGCATAATCCAGAAATAATCTGTATCTTTTCGAGGAGTCAGAAGACGGCGATGACAGATACATAGAATGCTATCATCTCTCTTCCCAGTTGGACACAGCATTCTGCTGTTTAAATATTTGCTGAGACTAGCTGCGTTTCCCACTGACTGAGGGAAGACTTAGCTAGTACTGGTCCCCAGTCTCACGTCTATTCTATCTTGCTGGTAACTAGTATAGCCCCCGAAGGCCGGAAACAACTTGCAACCAGGATTCCGAAATAACGACGATTTCGGATCTTTGGGAGAGCGTTGCAATCTCGCTTCATTTATCCTGGACACTACACGCGTTATTATACCAAACAGCAATACTTGTAGCTGTTTCAACTGGGGCCTTTTTATACTCTTGGAGTCCTCGGGCTTAATACCCGAGGGATGACCCCGATTTTGCTGTTGGGTACCAGCTGGAGGCAGCCTCCGCTATCCACGACATGCCGCCCTTAGATTTACCCGGGCAGATGCCTGCGGCATGAGGTCTATTTGAGAAAGTCTAGGTCCGCCCGTCCGGGACTGGTAATTGTGCCCCAATTCTGAACGGCGTTTGTGCGTATTTGCTACAACGGTTGTCCAGCTGCGGAACTGCGACACCCTTTTGGGTGAGAAGGTTCCCCAGGCTCCGTCCCTGGGATTATCTTTCTCTGAAGAAACGGAATTCTCTGCTGCACACTTCTTGGCTTTGCAACAGCTACGGAACTAGCAGCGGTGGTTGTTTTGTTCTCACCAACCGCTTCCGCTTCGCTTTCACTCAATTCTCGCACCGAAGTCTCTTTAGGCTTTGGTGTTGGTTTACTCCACAGTGACCCCTTTGGTGCGTATGTGCCCGTTGTTATGGACACCTGACCTGGAGCCTTCGATGAGTTAGTGGCCTACTTATTTTTTACGGGCACTCTTACTCTTCCTAGCTTATTTATTGAATTCTGTATCAGTCATACTTCCTGTTCACTCTTGGATGGACAGTTGATACTACAGACTGCCGTACCATTATCTGGGGTGACAGTTATGCTGCTCATGGTGATGACTTCTAATGCCACCGCTCCGAACAATAGACGATCTATCGCGTACATGCTGTTGGAGACTACCAATATAGATCGGGATGTAGGGCCCTTTCGCCTTTCCACAGTACCATCCTATGACACTTGAAAATTTCAGTCAAGAGAGGCTTCCCCGCCAACCAACACACGCTCTGAGCATACCTCCGCTCCCCTTTTTGTCGGCTACGTTGGCCGCTTTTTTTTTCGTTTTAGCATCTGATCCACCTTTCTCCTTACGGCTTTGTTTCTTACGCTTGGCCATCTGAGGTTTCGTTTTCCTAAGCTGATCCGGCTTATCGATGTTGCCCACAGTCTTGTACCTGGGGATGCGTGAGCTTACCCTATTAAAACTATACAGTAGACAACGATTCATCTCAGGGATCTGAGTAATGCGTGTAGGTCATAACATCTCTTCGTCAACTTGCAACAGCCTATATGATACCAAAGGTGGCACCGTTTGCACTGGATACCTTCGGCCACATACACTCCACAACCGCTACATTCGTTCACATCCGTACGTGCATACATTTAAAAGGTGACATTTTTTTAAAGTTTCACATTGATAACCAGTGACCATTTACAAAAAATTGGAAAATTAGAACACTGCTTACGAAAAGCGATTAACCACCAACGATCTCTGTAAAACTGATTGACCTGTGATCGGTCATTGATTTGTAAATAGTGCCTTGGTTTAACCCAGGTAGTGTTCAATCAAGACAGGAGGAAATAAGACAGGTGACAAGACTGCGGCTGATCCAGAAGTCCAGTTTCTGGCACCAATGAACTGGGGTTCCGTTTAGTTTGTACAGGACGAATGTAACTCTTACCGATTGAGCGTCTACTTCGTTGTATTGACAGCGGATGGGAGCAGCTTCAAACTCTGCGTACAGTTCATTCGGTTCCTGTAACCCCCGCAATTTTGCCTTTTTGAGGGTATACTGAAAAGAGTACAACAAGTAAGGGTTCTTTTCACCTCATTGGTTAGAGATATCAAGGTCCTCAGGCTTTTTTATGCGCAGAACACATATGCAAAGACAGTCAGTTTGAGAATAAATCCAACACTCCAATCTTCAAATGTTAAGGGCAATGGGAGTTTCTGTAGTAGCCCCTACTCACTATGTTCCACTGGACTGATAAGTAAATGTCACCAGTCCAGTACTCTTGCATAACTTTATCGAGATTTTGTTCAAGGATGCTATTATTAGTCTCTTCCATTACGTCCTCCGGAAGCGCATTCCAGAGAATTGTCACCCTCCTCGACAGACGATAGATCATCGGCAGACCATTTGAATGCTTCTTGCGTAGCTTCAGTGCATGTCTCCTGATACCGTTGTTGTCCATCAGGAGGAATTCCAACTGAAATTATGAGCCGAAGCCACCGCGGATGATGCGTCTCGTGTAGACTAGGTCACCTCTCAGTGGTCTTGATGGTATAGCAAACAATCCCGTTGCACTCAATCGGCTTTCCCAGCTGATCCCACGTAGTCCTTCGACGAGGCGTATAGCAGCCCTTTGAACTCTCTTCAGCTGGGCAACCTCAGAAGCCGTACAAGCCCCAGTTTGCTCCATTTCACCAAAGTGGATTTTATCCTTGGTGTTCTCACTGGAAATATGACAGACCAAATTTGAAGAAACGTTGCCGACCAACATGCGTCCAGGGCCACCTTGACGGCGTAAACATTAGCGCAGTTCACCACTTCTGCGGGTGACCTTTTCCACATAGGTATGATCCTGTGTGCGAAGGTGGCCCATACTGCTAACCTGGCGTGGTTGTGTTGAAGTTTATAGCAGGAGTAATCGTTATCAAGTCATCCAGATTGAGTTCAGATAGATCTTTTACAATTTTAAAGGTCTCTATCAGATATCCCTTCACTCGTCTACTCTCTATCGAGAAAAGGTTAAGTTCTCTTAACCGCCGTTCATAGCTCTCTCCTTTTGCTCCGTTACCATTTGGGTAGCTATGGTTTGCGCTCTTTCTAAACATGTTATATTCGTCCAGTAATACGGTGCCCATTTAGTGAAAAAGATACTACATATACGAGTAATAATGAAAGAAATGATACATGGAGCAGACTCAGAAGGATTGTCTGGCTGGTCGATTGGTTCTGTATTTCGGATGTGTGACTTCGGTTCATAGTGTGCAGCGGAGCTAAAAGCGATGGCTGCGATATTAAACAGACCGTTTGCCGATAACTGATAATAAAGGCGTAAGGTTTCAGCAACACTGGGAGAACACATGCGTGGTAACGAATAGAATGTGTATTTTGTTGTAAGTTATCATGTGTATTGAAACAAGCTGTACAATCATGTCATATAAAAGTGGATATAAAAGTAAAAAATTACCTGCACATAAAACTCCGCGTGTGATTAGACAATCGATTTATAAAGCGTGAAGGATACCTCAGGCAGTCTGTATGTCACTGTGCCACAACCTGAACATCTGCCAGCTAGCCTGATACGCTGCCATGGAGCAGTGAGCTGAGGGTTTAAATTCTTAGGTCATAAGAACCCCTTGATCCGTCATCTGCGGTAATGCCGCATGGAAGCTCAATTCAATAATAATGAGTATACCCCAGCTCATTGCTTAGATTCAAAGGTAAGTCACACTAAACAGATCATCGATGGACTACATCTGGGTCCCTTCGCAGGCCCAGTCCTGTCATTTTGAGATCATCAGCGAACATGAAACGAGGGTTGTGAAGATCCTGCGCCAGATCTTTAATGAATAAAAGAATAACGATGGGGCCTAGCACTGAGCATTGGGGAAGCCCACTTGTAACCATCTCACGGTGAGAAATGTAGTCACCCACCTTGACTCTAAAGATGTGATTGCTTAAAAAGGCTACAATCTAATCCCTTTCTCCGCCTACTATGCCTAGGCCCCGAAATTTGAAATCCACCAATTGAAGGCTGCTGAAGTCAAATGCTTTACAGAACTCGAAGAAGCAGACTTCTCCATTTTTGTCCTCACCAAAATGCTGAGTGACTTCATCTAATAACACAAGCGGACTTGTATGACATGATTTCCGTTGAATTAAGCCATGCTGTGCTGGTGTCAGAAGTGGAGTGCAATTCAGGTGTAGAAAAATCTACCTTCTGCTCAGCCGCTCTGGGCACTTACAAAGGAGTGACGTTAGACTAACGGGTCTAGTAATTTCTACTTCGCATTTCATTCAAGCCTTGCGCAATGCTACTACGGTAGCTATACGCCAGTCATTTGTTAGGTATCAGTTTATAATGATTCCATAAAAGGTTTAGTTAGCGGCCCGGGTAACACCCCGTGCCAGCGGCTGCACTATGGCTGGATGGATTTCATCCGGATCTGCCGAATAGTGCTTGTTTATTGTCTGGAGTTCTCCGCGTACAACTATTTCACAGATGACAATTTCGATAACTTATGAGATATCAGCTAATCTTACTAAACCCGGATTAGCGAAGGTGACTGGTGACCTGTACAAGCTTTTGAAGTACGTGAGTAGAGTTTCCGCTTCATCGCGGTTACACGTAGCTATGCTTTGTTCAGGTAAAGCTGGTGCTCCTAGACTATCCCATGTACCTGCGTTATTTTGCACGTACGCACAGAATCTTTTAGGATTATTTTTGACACCTTGAGTTAGATTCAACTCAGTCATATTAAGCACGCCTTTGGAGATCTTGACATCTGTTGTGCGCTCGCTTGTAGTCACCCTAGGATTGTTGAGTGCTATAATGCTTGAAGCGGTCTCCGTATTGTCGGCTAATTTTCAGCGCCCTCTCTATCACGGGTTTCCACCATATTGATCTAAGCCCGGTTCGTTCTTTCCTCGGTGGAACGGAACTTTCTTTGAGGCTTGTTAACCCTTCTCTAACTACGTTTCATCTCTCTTGCACGGTACACTCCGAAGACGTCGAGTGACAGCTGATAGTGCTTGCAGCCTATACCCATTCTGTGACACTCATGCGACCAAAAACACGCATAAGTGTAGGTTCGTATCTAAGATAGCTAATCGTTAGTCTAAAGCGAATAACGTCTTGGTCATATTTGCCCAAAGGTTCTTCCATCCTTAGACTTGTTATGTCCGAACAGCAGTGAGGGTCTCTGGTTTCCTCGGTATCTCGTTGCTCCTGTCACATGCTATGTCAGAGCTCTTTCTTGTAGAAACTGCAAGAATGCAACCCCTGGGATGCCGTAGGTGCATACCCGGTTGATCATGCTATGTCCGGAAAACTGAAGTCGTCAGTGATGACCAAACGCTGATATTTCGACAAAGTTTATTGTAGGATCATAAGCAGCTTTACGTTTTCCTCTGGGGGGGGGCTCCATATATGCACACTACGGACCTAGTTGAATACAGCATCCTGTTTCTTAGTTATGCGGAGCAACTAACTCTAACTGCAATTCCTTTTGGTTTAGGGCCGTATTGACGTGCAACAGTCTTCCGACCCCTTGTCTGACATCAGTCATGTCCCGCTTATGGCTGGTTTACCCATTTAAGTGGGCAACTGCTGCTTTTTCACCCATAATTCGGTGACACGGACTATTTCTGATCCTCCGGAGCGGGATCCTAGTTCTCCCTACTTTGCACTAATAATACAAAGATTCGTGTGCCACACTGTGATAATTTCTGCCTGAAGCTGGCGGGGACATCTTATCTGTAGCATCGGAGTCATCGGGCGTAATGCCCTAGGAGCCACCCCGTTTCTCACTGTAACTTTGTCGGTGGGCATGGCCTCCTCTACCCACGACAATCCACCTTTGTCTTCACCTATTTTAGTAAGTCTCACGTCTGACACTAGACTGACAAAGTTTTTCAGGTTGTCTTACCCACGGGAACCCTCATCTACTACGGTTGTCTTGTGCCGAAGTGTGCTGGCCACAGCCGCGGTTCAGCTGAAGGGATCCAGATGACCTTCCCGGTGTTTCCAGTGGTCCTTCCTCGTGAATGAGATGCTGTTCCATTGCAGAGGCAGTTAGTTCTTTACCTACTTTGATGCGCTCTGCTTTACATCCTCAGTCTCCCTAGAGCCGGGGCGATCATTTTGGGAGCCACCTTAATACCCTTGGCTTTAGGTACAGTTTTGACGTAAGCTCCCGCGCACTGTAGGATAGTGCTGTGCTTCGGTGTAGATTTACTTAGAATTGACGATTGCAGCATATTTGACGACTGAGTTGCGTTCAAGGCGCTAATCCTAGGCTCCTGTTTGCCAGCTGTTACCTTGGCTTTTGGGAACTCCCCAATTATTCGTAATTGAACTTGGGGTTTGCGAGCTGCAATCCCCGCTTGTCTTGTTACGGTCGGGAAAGATGGTCTGCTAACTAGTGCACCATTGTCCGGAATAATTGCTGTGCCCCCTCTAGTGACAGTTTTTACGACTGCAATCCTGGATAAGAGCATATCTCTAGCATGCATGTTGCCGAAAGTAGGGGACGTGGGTGGAGTGCCGTTTCTCCATTCCGCAGCCCCACCCTGTAACACTTAACAGTGCATGTTTCGGGGGGCATTCCCGCTGGGCGAAGAACATATTGCACATAATTGCAGTCCACCTCACGGCAAGATCTACCATCTCTGATTGTGGGCTCAGCGTGGCTATAAAGCATTATGTTCTTCGCTCGAGCTAGAATGGACTAAATGTTTTTCTTTGTTAGAATTGACTCGTTGACTCCAACCTTAAGCTTAAAGCTTTCAGATCCGTCGTTTCTTCCGTTTTTGTTTTCGGCATTTTACACCAAGGTTTCTCCATCCTTCTGCTTTTTGGTCTAGGTTCAGGCAGCTTTTTACTTTTCTCCAGATGGTATCGGGCACTTAAGACTGTCCATGCCCCAGGACTGTTCCCCCATTTAACGGTATTAATCTGTCCTTGGGAATGCACGAGTATTCTTCGGCTAGTACTACACAGTGAGCACAAAATCACTTCAAGGATTTGTGCTATTTGTACAGTTCATACGCCTTCCTGGATAGATTCGTGCATCCTTGATGGTACCGAGACGACAGTTATCATACTGAATACCATCGGCAGCATAATTATTGCATTTATTACACTGATTTGCAACTGCATAACTGAACATAACCATACCAATAGCAAATTTTAAAAATCAAACTTCTATTTCACACAATAAAAGGTTAAAATAGAACCCAAAAATTCTTTTGGCTCGTAAACAGTAAAACTGTGAAAAAATCAAAAGTACTTCTGTCCTTAAACCTGACTAGATAATTGTGAGGTGACCGTTTCAAATGGTCACAATGTTACAAATCATCTCGGTTGAAACCAAGGTAAGACCATTAATGCGGAATATCCTAAGATATTTCACTTAGCCTTTGAAAACGGTTTACAGTTAGAAGCACTTTAAAACCTCAAACCCGCGTGGGGTACGTACCGTTAAGGTTTTGAGTTTTCAGGCTTGCTCCCAATAGTCCCAGTTCTGTATTTGTCTTTTTTTCTGCAGTTTGGTGCACGCGCTGGAAGGGAAGTCAATGAAAGAAGGATGCGGGCTCCACCATGGTCCCGCTGGGTTTATTTCGCATGCATTGGAAAAAAGTGACAAGCGGGGAGGGAGACTGAGGGATCAGAGGGCAAGAGAGATCAGTAGGAGAAAGTGGATATACCTCCCAGAAGATAAGGGCCAATTAGTTCTGGGGAAAGGTAAGTCCTAGTTGTGAGCCTAGCAAATTTTTAAAGACCCTTTTAGAAGAGGAATTCACAATCTATAATGGAAGTTTATTCCATTCTGAGATGACTCTGTGAGTGAAGAAATCGGAGCGAATGAATGTTCTGAGCAGGTGTTTGAAGAGTTTCATGGTGTCTCCGTAAACTTTCTACACTAGGTCAGTTCAGGTCAAGTAGCTCAGGAGGGTAAATGCTTTTGCGAACCAAGTGTCCAGTTTCTTGCTCGAATCGGAACCGAGGTGCTTCTAGAAAGTCGACTTCCTGTTGACGGTTTGGCCGCAGCCGATTTCTTCGTCCAGAACAACTCCCCTTTTTGAGCCGATATCTGCAAAGAGAGGCCATTCGAAAATAGGGAGCATAGAACGCCTAGTGACAACAGTAGTCAACCTACAAAATCTCTGGAAAGAGAATGATCCAGACGCCATGTAGTTGTTTTTTTAAAATTATCGACCATCCCACAGTCGAAGATGGAGATGATAAAAGGTTCCAATCCTCTATCAATCTACTTGTGAAAAAGTTGTACCTAAGGATGAGTCGGCTCCTGGGCTTCATTGCCTTCAAATGATTCCCTCTTGTTGACTCGAGTGGTTCTCGGGTAAACGGACTGTCCACCTCTGGCAATGTCAGCCCCTTCATTATTTTGAAGATCTCAGTCAATCTCGCTCAGAAGTCTCTTCTGCACGGAGAAAATCCCAAGGGTTTCCAATCTCTCCTTATCCCTCATTCCGGCGATCATTATAGTGGTTAAACGTTGCGCTCTTTCAATGTAATTGATATCTATATCTGATATTTATCAATTAAGTCATCCAAGCTGGTACGAATTTTTTCCTGGGTCTCCAAGGTTTGCCGTACACACAGAAACCGGAGAGGCTAGGATTTTCTCCCTGAAAAGGAGAAGGTTGAGGAGGGATCTTATAGAGACCTTCAAGCTCCTAAAAGGAATCACCAGCACGGGAGCCCCCCTACTCAGCATAGATAACAACCTTTCCTTCAGGAGCAACGGATTGAAATTTAGCAAACCCAGAGCTCTGAANGTAAACTTATTCTCCTATAGGGTAATAAACGCATGGAACAGACTGCCAGCAAAGATAGTCTCAGCCCAGACTGTAGTGCAGTTCAAGGCCGGACTGGACAAGAGCTGGGTTGTCATGTTCCCCGGACCTATCTGCTTCTAGGACTTTGCTTTTTTGCTTCAGCTCTCTTTTTGCGCACCCCCTTTCTAGAGGCTTCCTCACTCCCCTTATCATTATTATTAATATTCTTATTATTATGGTATCCATACTTCACCCTTATCCTTCCGCTCCCCTTTGTCATTTTTTACTCTGCTGTGTGTCGATATAAGGGCTTGTCTAGCAGCGTGTAACATTGCTAGATGTAGGCAATTTATACGTTTCTAATTGTGAACCGACCGCCTTTGCCACCGACCGATATTCTATTCTGCAATCCGTGGACCAGCACACTACCCTTGGCGAACCAAGGAATGCCAGACGGTTGAAGCACGTGGGGAATTCAGGCCCACTTGAACAATNTGAACAATAAACTGGGCTGTGGTTGGCTCAACCCGCTAGTCCTGGAAACTGAAGCTGGCCCAGAAAGGAAAGCTGGAGCGAAAGAAGTACTACGGGTATGTCCAGTCAAAGGGCTCCATCAGAGAAGAGATGAGCCCACTGGTACTTGAGGTAGATAGGGTTATAGCTGAAAACCGGAGTAAATCTGATGCATCTTGCGCTTACCTCAGCAGCGTGAAAAGGTTAGACACTGGTGAGTCAAGGGCTTCCAAACCCTTGGCAACAGACGTAATGGAGGAACTACGGATAACACTCGATCAAGGATCTGAGGTACTAGGCGGTCTTAAAGTATCCAAGACTCCGGGGCCAAACGGAATAACCCAGCGATCATCTAGCCGATTGCTGAAATAATTGCTGGGCCGATTGGCAGTTTTTAGGGCATCACTAGCTGCAGGGAGTTTAACGTCCGACTGGAGAATAGCTTCGGAAGTAGCCATACACAAGGGCAGTAAGAAGACACATGTAAGGAACTATAGACCTGGTAATCTAACTAGCGTGCTATGCAAGATACTAGAAAAGATGGTCAGAACGCATCTAGTGAAGCATCTAGAGCGGAACATACTCCAGAAGAAGGCATAGCATGGATTTGTTAAGCAACGTTCATGCCTAACAAACCTGTTGTTCTTCTAGGAGGATGTCACTGCAAAGATAGATGAGAGAAAAACCGTAAAGGTTTACTAGCTGGACTTCAGCAAGGCTTTTGATTCAGTAATTCATCGCCTGTTGTGGACCAAATTGGAACAATTCGGAATCCAAGAACATTTGCACAGGTGGAAAAGCGCCTTTCTTTCCCAACGATTATTCTATGTGGTGCTTGCTGAGAAAAGATCAACACAAGTTCAGCTGACTAGAGAAGTTCCACAAGGTTCAGTAATATAACCGCTGCTATTCCTTCTCTAGATAACGACTCGCCAAAGACACTCTGACTTCATCTTGCTACATTTTCGCAGATGACGCCAAAGTGGTTGGTTCAAATGGGAGAAGTGATCTGGAGCAGGATATAGAGCAAGTAGCTAGATGGCAAAGGGATGGGATCCAAGTCAAAACGCAACGAACAGTCATGTGCTCGCAGGGGCACTTGACGGACAGGAAGTTCGCTCGGAAGAGCGCCAGTTTGCTATAGAATCCACTACTGAGGTTAAGGACTTGGGGTAGGGGAATCGAACAATTAAGGTGATCTCACCAGTGTGCAGTAGCAGCGCGCAACGCTAGATGGAATTATTCAGACTACGGTCCATCCTATCATGCAGACGACCGGAAGCCTTCATTCTCATTCACAAAGCCATAGTCAGATCAAACCTAGAGTATTGTGTACAGTCTTGGTCACCGTTATTCAAAATGGATGCTGCCTGTTTAGAGAAAGTTCAGAGATTGGCCACCAAAATGATTGAAAGCCAAAGGGGGAGAACATACCAGGAAAAACTAGAAACCCTAGGCCTTTCTCATTAGAAAGAAGGAGACTGTGAGGAGACCTGATAGAAACCTTCAAAATCATGAAGGGAATATCGGGGATAGAAGCGGAAAGTCTCTTCACATTAGCTCCCCAACACGGCAATAGGGGCATGACTTCAAACTCTTGGAGCAGGTGTGTCGACTAAACATGCGGAGAACTTTTTTCAGCAATAGGATAGTCGACAGTTGGAACCGGTTTCCCAAGGAAATAGTCGACCTTCAAAAACTGCAGGCCTTTAAGAATGCACTTGATAAGCGATTGGTTGAAATATTCCCATCTCTGGCAGTGTAGACGAGTGTAGGTGTGCCGAAAGTTTAGGATGTCATTTCCCTTTTCCGCTGGTGCACGTGATGGAACACAATCTAACAATGTACTCACCAATTCGATGGAATGAGATCCTCTTTCTCATTTTCATTTTAGCAGAGCATACCATTGAATGAATTCTGGACGCTTGATTCGCCGTGGCCATATTCAGATCTGTGCAACCTGACCTGACCTGACCAGATCTGACCTGATCTGATCTGATCTGAGTTGAACTGAACCGAACTGGATTCTGCCTTTCAGAAACATTGCATATCTAAGTGTTGGAAGCCACGAAAACTCGCCGACAACACACGAATCTGGACGCTGGATTAGCATAGGCCATGAATAGTTCTGTGAGAATTGAACTAAACTGAACCTTGACAGTACGTTCGAATTTGGTTGCCTGATATTTGCTCTCTGTGCATTTTCATTGAATAGCGTTAAAAAGCACAGTAAAACGAACTATACAATCCGTTTTACCACTTTACAAGTTTGATACTAAAATATCTGGCTTTCGCCACAGCTTTTT